>ML822788.1:35658-70464 GCA_009831015.1 Picea engelmannii
TTGACAACACGGGTATTCCAACAGAGGACAAACACCTTCAGTAACCACTCACACAACCAGATCAAAGATCAACACACCGATGTTTTGACGTGGTAAAACCCCTACGGGGAAACATCCACGACCCCAACCAATGCGACCACTTGAAGCAGTTTATTAATGAAAAAGAGAAAGATTACAGAGAGATTTTACTAGAGATTTTCTCACAAACAATCATCAACAAATGACCCTCCATGATCTTTAAATAGATATCATGTACCTATCAAGTGTTAAGCCATTGATCAATGGCTATTAAGATCAAGGAGAGTATGAACCTTCATATCACTCTATGTTGGGAACATATCGTGACCGTCGGATTTCCTAACTACAAATGCATACTAATGCATACTAAGGAAACACACTAAGAAACCCACTTTTACATAACGACACATTAGACCAAGTAGATCTTAACTAACTCATAAGTGTCTAAATATCCTAACAAAATTCAACTAAATGGATATAATCTTCCCACTTTGATGGCTGATCCATCACATACATTCTAAGCATGTCCTCAATTATTATGTTAGTCTTTTCTATTTTCCCATCTGACTTTGGATGATATGTTGTACTAAGATTTAAATTTGTCCCAAAGCCCTTGAAAAAACCCTTCCAAAAATTGGAAGTAAACTTTGGATCTTTGTCTGAAACTATTGCCTTAGGCACTCCATGTAGCCTAGCAACTTCTTTCATGTAGATATCTGCAATATTTGTTTCCTTGTGTGTAGTCTTTACTGGAATAAAATGTGTTTCTTTAGTGAATTTATCTACCGCCACCATGATGAAATCATGTTGCCTCATTGTTCTAGGAAGCTTATTAATAAAATCAATTTTAACTACTTCCCACTTCCATTATAGAATGGGAAATGTTTGTAGAAAAATTTCTTGGTGTCTATGTTTTGTCTTTACCTTTTGGAATTCTAGACATCTAGCTATGTAATTAGCCACTTCTTTCTTCTTTTTTGGCCAAAAATATTGTCTTCTTACTGTTGCAATTGTTTTATGATATCCTGGGTGCCCTGCATATGACACATTGTGCATATACTTTAGCACTTCATTTTCATCTCCCAGACTTTGACACATACACCTTACCTTTGTACATGAGAATTACATATTCTTTCATCTCATAATAATTAAATTTCTGCTGAAAATTACCTTGTTGTAATGTCTCTTTTATTTTCACATAGTGTTGATCTTAATTTGCTGCTGCAATAATTTGTCTTTCAGAGTTATGTACATGCTAATGGATGCAATATGCACTTCATGAGCTCTCCTGTTGAGTGCATCAGACACTTGGTTTTCCTTTCCCTTTAAATTCTTAATTTCTAAGACATATTCACTCAGAAATTCCATCCATCTAGTTTTCCTAGCATTTAGTGTTGGCTTTCCAAACAAATGTTTCAGACCATAGTGGTCTATTCTTAGCTCGAATTTATTACCCATAATGTAATTCCTCGAATTTATTACCCATAAGGTAATTCCTCCACATTTTCAATGCATGTAAAATCACTGCTAACTCCAAGTCATGTGTAGCAGAATTCCTCTCATGCTCTTTTAATGTTTTGGAATCATAGCATACCACATGGTCCCTTTGACTAAGAACTCCACCAAGTCCTTCCTTGCATGCATCGATACACACAAAAAAATATTCGTTTGGATCCACAATCTTCAAGAATGGTACACTTGTCAATATTCCCTCCAACTATTGAAAACTCTCTTCACACTTGGAAGTCCATTCAAATTTCACTCCCTTCTTTTCCAAAGAATTGATTGGACTTGCAATATTTGAAAAACCTTTTATGAATCTTTGGTAGTAACCGGGAAGTGTAAGGTAGCTAGAGAGGTAGTGGGGGGCCCAGAGGGTCCATAGTGATAATAGTGAAGGCCATTCAATGTAAGGTGGAATAGGTCCACTATATTATTAAATAAGTCCCACTATGGTAGTTAGATATAATAAATGGGTAGTTAGATATAATAAATGTAAGAGGACTTCTTAGAAGGTTCTACTTCTAGAAGATTCCTCCTCTAGAATGTTCTTGGGTGATGGTAGCACTATATAAAGGGGTTCAAACAATGTAATGGGACATGAAGAGAAGTATTGTATTTGGATCTGAAGCTCATTAGGAAGATTCCCCCTCGAAGAGGCAAGTGAACAGGAGAGGATCCCTTCCATAATAGGATCTATTGTATGGTCTTGCCCTACTTCAAGGGTTTGCTAATAATAAAGTGTGGTTTCTTCTATCTTGCTATGTGAATATATTGCATATTCAGTAATTGTGGTGATAATATTTGTATATCTATTCAGGTTCTTAACAAGTGGTATCAGATCACTTTCCTTGGTAGACATTGTGGGCAAATATTTTTTATTTTTGTAGATTTTTTTTTCGGAGAAGAAAAAAGAGGGTCGTGACATTCTAGAAATTTTCAGTATAATTCTATGAAAAATTTATAGAAATAGGTTGTATATCTGAGTTCCTCCCATAAAAACACCCAAGTTGAAAAAAGAATCGTCTGAAACGGAGTTCAGGAAGTCAAGATATTGAAGTTTTAAAATCTACAATTTTTTAGGGTTTTTTTTTGCGGACGACGGCGAGATTTTTATTTATTTATTTATGTAGCAGATGGAGGATGAATTTTCCCAAAAAAATTATAGATCTGAGTTCCTCTCACAATTTCACCCAATTTCAAAAAAAAAAATCAGCCGAAACGGAGTTCAGGAAGTGAAGTTATGAGCATTTTAAATTCAACAGTTTTTTTATAGTTTTTCCAAAAAAAGCCGCGATTTTTTGTCGTATCTTGTTGTTCTATTTTTTGGGTTTTTTCATGAAAGTTACAGGACCAAAGAGTTCATAGGTTTCTCAGATGGCTATTTCCTCTCAAACTCTCAAAGAAATTCTACAAATTACTGAATCATTCATATCCCAATTGTATGACACATTGGATGCTAGATTGCATCACCTTGCAGATGGCCTCAATGATAGTTTTCATAGTATTAAAGATTCATTGGATATCATGCAAGAGAGGTTTATTATGGAGGACATCAAGGATGAATATAATCAAGAAATATATGCTTGGTAGGATTTTGAGGCTAATTGTGATGATTGGTATATAGATAGTTGTTATTTCTGGGATGACAACCACTTTCATATTTTATTTGATGACTCTAATCCACCTTCTGTAGAGAGAATCAATGTGAAAAATTGAGAGACAATGATTATTACCAGTGTCCATCCTTCATATTCTATAGTGGTATTATTCCTTTTATATTCTGCTACAACCCTTTTCCACTATGTGGATGGATATTCTTATTTGGATCCACATGATAGGTGTCAGTATTGGGAGTATCATTTTTAGTTGGTTATTGGGTGTCGATATCTTCCATGTGGGGTTCACATGAGCAATTGGACATGGGACCCTAGTTTACAATGGTGGTTGGACTACTTCAGCATGGTGACTACCATTTCTCAATGGGACCCTCGTTCTCTAGTCTACTTTAGCACTATGGTCCACACTTATCCATGGGACCCTGGTATATGGTTGTACATCAATCATTGAGGAAAATGCTTTCATAAGGGGAATGGAATGTAAGGTAGATAAAGAGGTAGTGGGGGGCCTAGAGGGCCCATAGTGATAATAGTGAAGGCCATTCAATGTAAGGTGGAGTAGATCCACTATATTATTAAATAAGGCCCACTATGGTAGTTAGATATAATAAATGGGTAGTTAGATATAATAAATGTAAGGTGACTTCTTAGAAGGTTCTACTTCTATAATATTCCTCCTCTAGAATGTTCTTAGGTGATGGTAGCACTATATAAAGGGTTTCAAGCAATGTAATGAGACATGAAGAGAATTATTGTATTTGGAGCGGTATCTCAATAGGAGGATGCCCCTTAGAAGAGGCAAGTGAACAAGAGAGGATCCCTTCCATAATAGGATCTATTGTATGGTGTTGCTCTACCTCAAGGGTTTGGTAATAATAAAGTGTGGTTTCTTCTATATTTCTCTGTGGATTTATTGTGTATTCAATATTTGTGGTGATTATATTTGTAAATCTATTCAGGTTCTTAAAAGCAAGACCCATGAACAATCTGACCTCTGTCACATTCGTTGGTGTTGGCCATCCTATAATGGCCTCTATTATCTTAGGATCAACTTCTATCCCTATTGTTGATATTATATGCCCCGAGTAATGAATCTTCTTTTGATAAAATATGCACTTACTTAGCTTAGCATACAATCTATGCTCTCTTAAAACTTGCAATACCATTCTTAAATGTTTCTCATGTTCCTCTTCTGATTTAGAATAGACATGTATATCATCTAAGAAAACAATCACAAAATTGACTAGGTATTCCCTGAACACTCCATTCATCAGGCACATAAAAACTGTTGGGGCATTTAATAGACCAAATGTCACTACCGTGAATTCATAATGCCCATATCTTGTTTTGAATGTTGTCTTGCTGATGTCTTCTTCCTTTATCCTTACTTGATGATAACCTGATCTCAAGTCAATATTGGAAAATATTCTCACACCTTCCAGCTAATCAAACAAATCATTAATTTTGGGTAAAGGATACTTATTCTTTATGGTAACCTTATTAAGATGATTGAAATCAATACACAACCTTAAGGTTCCATTCTTCTTCTTCACAAAAAGAACTGGGGCTCCCCAAGGTGACACACTTGGGCATATATACCCATTTTTTAACAATTCTCCTAGCTGCATATGTAACTCCTTCAATTCTTTTGTACCCATTCTGTAAGGTGTGTTAGAAACTAGGGCAACTCCTGGCACTGAATCAATAGAGAAATCAATATCTCTCATTGGTGGTAATCCTATAATTTCTCTAAAAACATCTTCAAAATCCCTCAAGACCGGTTGGTATTCAATTCTTGCCACTTTGTCTTTGGCTCCCTCCTCCATATGGGATGCAAACATTTGTCATCCCTTTCTCAACCTCTTCTTCAATTGCATAGATGAAATATCTCTAACAACTACAACTCTTGGAATGCCTTGAATCTTTCCTTTTTTCCCTCCCTCATCAAGACATGTGATTGTCTTGTTGTAACAGTCTAGGACAACATGATGTTCTTCCAACCAATCCATTCCAATTAGACAATCATATGAACCCAATGGTATGATGTTTACATCTACCTTTGTGCTAATTCCTTTCATGTCTATTGGACAATCTTTAACCAACTCATTGATTTTCCTCTTAGCCCCCGTGGCTAACTAAATTAACCAAGATTTATTATGCTTACTTCTTTGCAAGTGAAATATTTCAACAATGTTATAATTTATCTAACTATGGCTAGCTCTGGAATCAATTAAAATTTCTATGGGTTGGTTATCAATCTTACCTTCCAATTCGATTATGGGGGATTGATATTTTTCCTGCTTGTTGTCTAAGGTTGCATAAATCCTTGGCATGCTTCCTCCCATGTATTCCACTATTTTATCCTCCTGAATGTTACATACAATCCTCATTATTTATCCTTTGTAAGAGAAGTCCCTATATAATTGATTTCCCTCACATCCCCAACATTGAACATGATGCTTCCTTAGCCTTTTCCCAAATGAATCTGCATTATTTTGATCATTTTTGGATGTCTGGCCTTACTGATTTGCTTGGGATTTATTTGTGAAAAGTGGTGGCTTAAAACATTTCTTCCTTTGATCCCTTTTCACTTTCATCTTGTCTTTCCAATCCTTTTGGAATACTAGACTTCATTTTCTTTTCTCATAAAGGTCCCTTTCTCTCTTTATGGTTTCCTCCAAGGTATTGGGGTTATCATATTGAATATTGTCATTATAGAAGGAGGGTAAACCAATTAGAAACCTTTGGATTTTGACTTTATCATATTTGATGAAGTCAACATACTTCAACAATTCAAAGAAATTATTCTCATATTCCTTCATTGTCATGGTTCCCAACTTGAGTTCAAAGAACGCTTTCATCGTTCTATCATAGTAATGCTCAGACAAATATTTCTCTTGGAAATACCCTTTTAACCGTCTCCATGAGATCCTTTTCTCATCGAGGTTCTTGACTTGCTTAAATTGATCCCACCACATGGTTTCCTTCCCTTACAAGTGGTAGGTGGAAATTATATCTTCTACTTGGGATGGGTAATCATGGAGCTGTAAATATTTCTTCATTTCCAATAACCAGGCCTCTGTCTCTTTTCCTTTTTTGTGTTCACCATTGAAAGTAGGTGGCTTTATTTTCCCAAGTTCACCTTGCAATATGTCTGCCTCAAGCCTTCTTCTTTACCTCTGAACAAAAGACACAATTGGGTTGCTTCCTGGTCCTGAACTTGTATGAGTTCTTCTAGTGGAATGCCTTGGATAATGATGGTGCCTACTCATGCTTCTTGATTCCCTATCATTTCCATGATCATCCCTTTTTCTATGGGACCTAGATGTTGATACTTTTCTAGCACTATCTAATTTCTTGGTGCCAGAATCCTTTTTGAATCTCTTATGAAACATGTTCAAGCTATGAAGTATTTCTTCCCGAGTCTTCATAAACCTTTCATTATCATCTCTTTATCTCTGCACTTCCCTATGCAGGCTTCTCATAGTGATCGACTCTTTCCTATCTCTTCTTCCATTTGACTATATATCAACATTCCTCATGATGAAATGCAAACCTATGATATTTTCCTCATGGTTATAAGATCCTTGAGCATCTTCCATGACTCTAGTCCTCATACAATAACTAAAGTTTCTTTCTATACCTCTAATTCTGCAAGAAATGTGTAGATAATAATTATTGTTAGAAATATGCATAGCATAAAACATTTCATCATATAGGATAAAAGTTATTTACTCATCAATTTATGAAGGAAATATTTCCCCAATTCAAATTTTTTATTTTCTTGATGCATTCCTCCTCTAAACATCTTCCCAACTACTGTACTCATGCCTCAATCTGAATTCTGAGTGAAAAGTTACAACAACTACAAGTTGTAATTCCACTCTTTTTACTGCTACATAAATCTATTTATTAATTTATGAGAAATTTAATTTCCCAAATCAAAATTATGGGTTTACATGTGTCTTCTACTCCTCAATATATTTACAACAACTATTTGTTTTCTCAAACCCGAGCTATGAGATGAAAGTTATGGCCTGGAGAAGTTTAGATTGTTTTACTCAATTTACTCATGTATTCTACATGTGTCTTATTTCTCCTCCTGCACCTTTTCAGGTGCACAAAAATGAAATACGACTCCATCGCTAGATTTTATGGTTCATAATATTTCCATCGACTTCTCATGTGCCCCAAACAAACTTCTGAGCATAGAGTTATGCCCTCTGTAAGTAATATTGATGCAACAAATTTACACTCATTGTTTTGGCTGTAACTTTCTCATAGGAGCTCCATTTCACAAACTGTTTATCTCGTTGGATAGCTCTCTTTGAGTTATTTTATTTGAACTTCAGAGACAAAGTGTACCTTGGTAAAATCTATTCTTTTGGGTTTTGACTTGCTAAAAATGTTCTTTAGGGCCTAAAAAATGCCCAGTAAGTTAATGACCTTCAAAAATATGAAAATTTTGGAAACGTTCAAACAAAACTCAATGTTTTACTATTGTAACAGCTCTTTAAATATTAATTGTTGATATCAAATAATGATACAAAAAAACCATTGATCTGACCTTGTCAACCATCGACGATTGGTATCATCCTTTGGATGTGCAAAACATTTTTCCAAAGCCATTGATATGAGCATCAGTTGTCAGTCCATTTCCCCGACACCTGATTTTCAAACGATTCTTAAACCTTCCATCGATGATATTTGTTTGCGAATGAAAAACTCTCTATTGAATCTGTCGATTCATGACCAACAATGCATCAGTGATTGAAGATCGTCGATGACTATCAAACTCTTTCCCAAATTGACCTATTTGATCATCAACCATTTATGTTGGTCATGACACATGTAGTCCTCATATAGCATCATTTTTGCATGATAGGGCTCACCAGCGGTTTTAGGGCTCACCATATTTTTGCATGACACGTGGATGATGATGTGGCATGACATGTGGATGATGATGTGGCATGGCATGTCATCCTAAGGTGTCAACTTGGGTTACTTGGCAGGACACATGTGTTGGCCCTCGATAGAGTTTTGGAGAAATATGGTCGTCTTTGACCACTTTTGGGACTTCGACGGGTTGGGCGAAGATGGAGCACCCAGGAAAAGTGGAGATCATGAGATATCATCCCCTTTTTACGAGATTTTTGGGTTTAGGGATTATGTAACGGGTATGGGATGTCGGCCCATGGGTTTACCCATGCTTAGGCCTCATTTGTAACTGTATAAATAAGTAGCTAGACCATGTAACAAGAAGTTCGATCAGATCTAAGTTGGCTTTGTGAAAGATATGTAAAGGTTGCAAAGTGCGATTAGTTGTAAAGGCTCTGTGCATATTATGTGTTGAGAACTTGTAGAGTAAGTGCAGGTGATTGTAAGAAGGATTTGTGCTATGCCAAACTTGGGAAAGGAGGATCTGGTGAAGTGCATGCATATCTCCTATCCTATGCGGCGTGGGTTTTGTGGCTCTGTGCATGTAATCATATTGAAAGAAGATAATAAAGAAGATGAAGAATTGGTGGACGTAGCCCCACACTGGGGGTGAACCACATATAACCTATGTTGTGATTTCTTTGTGTTATTGATGTGATTTATGCTTAGTGTTGAATCTTTATGTATGTTAGATACATTTGATGTAGTAGCTTAGTGCTTAATAACATGAATGAATGCTAGATCTGTTTGATGCTATGTGCTAAGTGGTTAACTATGATTAGATCTTGTTTAATACTGTGTTGTTCTGTAATTAGGGTTTGGATCTGCGATGTGAATAAGGGTCAAAGACTAATGAATATTAACTGCTAATTTCTCTGTTAAGTATTGTGATCACAGATCTGTGTCCCAACTAGGTTGTAGACACTTGATTCCTACAACCCTCCTGCCTCTACCTCGGGTGAGACTTCATCTGCTTCACAGGTGTTGCCAAAAGGGCCGGTAGTTATTGTTATCACTCCAAGAGTCACTCCCAAACTGCAAATGAGAGTAAGCTTGGTAACATAGAAATAAAAATACTTGATTGGTTTTGTGGATCAAGAAAAAGAAAACAAGGAAGAGAAAGGACAGTAAGCTGTTGTAAATCAATGATGGACCATTGGGATATGGAGTCAAGCAAACACCCTGCTCATTAAATGCAATCAATATGCATATCAGATAAAGGTTTTTTAAATAGAGGAAGAAAAATATAACACAAAGAAGAATATCCATAAAGCATAGATCCTCTCTACATAAATGAATCCAAGGTACTTGAATGTAAACAATGACTAATAGGCAAGATACATCAGATCCTCAGATGCTCAAGAATCCATTAATCAAAGGAAAACATGATCCTCAAGGTGTAAAATTCATTCAATTAAGAAGACAAATTGGAAAATAAAATAAGAGATAGAATCTGATAACAAAAATATCATGAACCTTCAATAACAAAAATGTTTACAAAAACGAAACCCCTCAGGGTTACAATGATCACAGGCAAAGTGCCTACTACAACTCTCTCATCTCTCTTTCTCATGAATCCAACCCCCCTACCTTCTTGTACAATGAATATATATCCATATATGTCCTTTATAGCTCACCCATTCAAACTCCAACCCCTTTCCCAAAATAGAAACAAGTACAAACAGAAAATGACACCTTTTAACTAATTTCCTACTTTTTAGGTAGCGAAATTATGAAAAATAGGCTTCCATACGCCACTTGTAATTCTCAAACCATAAAATCTGTGTAAAATATGAGAACGTTTTTTGTATATACACTCTTTATGAAGAAAAAACTCTCCCAGTTTCTGTAAATTTATCTCCAGCTAGCCGCAACATGTGTCACAAAAACATGTCTCAAACAGGAAATCACGAAAATTGAAAACATAGGGCTCAAAGATTCTTTCGAATATCCCAATCCATGACAACTGTGTGAAAAATGAAAGAGGTTAATGTTCATGGGTCCTTTCTTGACAATAAACTCCTTCAGATTTTGAAAATTCACCCCGGTTCACCCGAAAATGAGCCTGGAAGTCAGCTGGTTAAAAATATCATTTCAACAGTCTAGAAGAGAGTTTCCACAACACATTCTGTAGTGCCACTTATATGTATAATATCTATATAAATATAGAATATTTTGAAAAACGAAGAGAGGTTTTATTTATTTGGTATGTGAGGAACAAAAACCTCCTCCAGTTTGCAAAAATTCCTTCACATTTTTTCATAGTACAATTTTTAAGTTAGTCACTCAAAACTTGCAGAAATTTCCTTGCAAAACAACTCAACAAATTTCGGTAGTGTCGACCTGTGTAATTCACTCTCTATTAAAATTTTGGTAGTTCATGCCTGTCTATCTACATGAAATTTCATAGCGCACCTCTTATTTTGCAGTGCACTAGTGTTTTTGGCCTCTCCTCGTGGGCTTTCTACCATGGCTCTGTCAATTGCTTTGAGAACTGACTTGTGTGACTAACTGCTAACATGTGTTTTTGTTGATGCAGGTGTTGATAGCTGGCAGTATTGGAGATTGGTCCCTCGGGCCTTTATTCAACAAAAAACAATTTTACATCCATGTTTCTCAAATACTTCAGGTTTGGTAGTGCTCTGTGGAATTCGTAGCACCATCGTTTCACTAGTCTTAGGAGATTTTGGTAGCACTTTTGGCAGTGACTTTCCAGGAATAGATTTGACTAATGTCTTATGCCAATTTTGTAGATGAAAATTATTGTGCTAACATAGGATCCATGGGGGATATAGAAATCCCTGTGAGGCTATAAGAACTCTTGTAGTTTCAATGTCGTATCCTAGGGTTGCTCCCAACCTTTAACCTCTACGACTTGCTCTACAAACATCCACAATTTTGTATTGTGTCTAGTCCATTGGGCTATGGAGTCTTTTAATAGCATTCTCTATCTGATCCAAACTTCTGCAACTTATTCTAACAACAAACGACTGAAAACAAACTTAAAGAATCTTCATACTCGTATGGTGAGCTTATTCATCTATCTATTCCTACTTCTAACTAGTAAAAACAAGCTAATCATGTGAAATCATGCTTCCAATGAAGCCATGATAACATCTAGCTGACTTAAAGAACTTCTTGTATGCAAATAAAATTAAGATAAGACCTCATGACTTGTAGAAGAATTTTAAGTTGCAGCACATACTTACAATCACAATCTGTTTTAATTCCAAAAGTTGCAAAACTAAAAACTTCTAAATAAAACATCTCCATGTAGATGACCACTAGATCACAGAAAAAAGTGGATTGATGACCATCAAAGGATACCTTTTATTTCTTCTCAATGTATTATGCAAACATGGAATTGCTTATTTCGTCATAATGTTATTCCTTGATGGAGGAAGAAAAAACATCATCGAAATCCGATTCATAGTTGTCATACACCGACTGGTTGTTATTCAAGTCAACAACATTTGATGTAGGGATCTGCTCTTCTCCGTCTGAATACTTATAAAAAATAGGTGAAAAAAAAACCTCTGCATCTTTCAAAGAATGAAAAGCAATCTTTTGATTCTTCTCTTCAATCACAGGTGAAAATATATCATAAGAAAACTCTTGAAGAATTTGAGAAAAATATTCTTCTATAACTGTTTCTTCATTCAAATCTAAAATAACAGGTGTATCAGGTACAAGATCAAATGCATATACAACTATGCAATCCTCATTACTATCATCAATGGTATATTGAGGATCTTCCTGACTGACATGATTTTTATTCTGGAAAATAGAGGAAAGCTTTGCTTTCTGTTGAATATGCTTCTCAAATACATCACAACAATTTTCAAAAAGACTTTCATCTGAAAATTATTCTTTATAAAGTATATTGAAAGCATCATGAAAAATTTCCAATCAGTTAATACTTGAATCTATAAGTGATCTACACCAGTCAAGTTCTTCTCCCTTCAATGAGTATTTGAAAAGCTTGATCTTGACATCCTCATGCACAATCTGACATTCATGAATAAACTCATGAAAATCTAGCATATGTTCAGCCGGATCCTCCCAATTGTCTCCTTTAAATGTAAAAAGGATCCCTTCCCATTCATGTCCACTAAGCATTGGGTTTGGAAAACCAATTACATTCGAAAAATCACAAAAGAAAAACCTTTGAGCCAAAATGGTTTCCATAGTTGGATCCCTAGTGGAGTCTCTTTTTAATCTTTAGATAGTGGAGTTACCATGGTGAAATATATATAGTCAAGCATGTGTCCTCATCCTGTTCACCATCAAGAAGAAGATCTGATTGTTGTCATTCTCCCAGGGAAGATTTATTCACTGCTTCTTCCCCGACAATGGCACCATTTATGTTATCACTCCAAGAGTCACTCCCAAACTACAAATGAGAGTAAGCTTGGTAACATAGAAATAAAAATACTTGATTGGTTTTCCGGATCAAGAAAACAAAAACAAGGAAGAGAAAGACAGTAAGATGATGTAAATAAATGATGGACCATTGGGCTATGGAGTCAAGAAAACACCCTGCTCATTAAATGCAACCAATCTTCATATCAGATAAAGGTTTGTTAAATAGAGGAATAAAAATATAACACAAAGAAGAATATCCATAAAGCAGAGATCCTCTTTGCATAAATGAATCCAAGGTACTTGAATGTAAACAATGACTAATAGGCAAGATACATCAGATCCTCAGATGGTCAAGAATCCATTAATCAAAGGCAACCATGATCCTCAAGGTGTAAAATTCATTCAAGTAAGAAGACAAATTGGAAAAGAAAACAAGAGATACAATCTGATAACACATATATCATGAACCTTCAATAACATAAATGTTTACAAAAACAAAATCCCCTCAAAGTTACAATGATCACAGGCAAAGCGCCTACTACAGCTCTCTCATCTCTCCTGCTCATGAATCCAACCCCCCTACCCTCTTGTAAAATGAATATATATCCATATAGGTCCTTTATAGCTCACCCATTCAAACTCCAACCCCTTTCCCAAAATAAAAACAACTACAAACGAAAAATGACACGTTTTAACTAATTTCTTGCTTTTCAGGAGGCAAAATTATGAAAAATAGGCTTCCAAATACCACTTGTAATTCTCAAACCATAACATATATGTAAAATATGAGAACGGTTTTTGTATATAAGATCGCTATTAAGAAAAATCTCTCTCAGATTATTTAAATTCATCTCCATATGGCTGCAACAGGTGTCACAAAAACATGTCTCAAATAGGAAATCACAAAAACTGAAAACATAGGGCTCAAAGATTTTTTCGAATCTCCCAATCCGTGACACTTGTGTGAAAAATGAAATATTTAATGTTCATGGGTCCATGATTTAAAATAACCTCCTTCATATTTTTAAAATTCATCCCAGTTCACCCAGAAATGTTCCTGGAAGTTAGTTGGTCAAAAATATCATTTCAACAGTCGAGAACAGAGTTTCCGCAACACATTCCGTAGTGCCACTTCTATGTATAATATATTTCTAACCATAACATATTTTGAAAAAATTAGAGAGGTTTTTGTTATTTTGTATGTGATGAACAAAAAAATCCTCCAGTTTTCAAAAATTCCTTCCCATTTGTTCATAGTCCAAGTTTTAAGTTAGTCACTCAAAACTTGCATAAATTTCCTTACAAAATAACTCAGCAAATTTTGGTAGCCATGACATGTTTAATTCACTCTCTGTTAAAATTTTGGTAGTGCCTGCCTGTGTATCTACATGCAAGTTTGTAGCACACCTTTGATTTCTTATTGCACTAGTGTTTTTGGCCCCTCCTCGCAAGCTTTCTACCATGGATCTGTCAATTTCTTTGAGCGTTGACTTGTGTGACTAACTGCTGACATGTGTTTCTATTGATGCAGGTGTTGATAGCTAGCAGTATTGGATATTGGTCCCTCGGGCCTTTATTCAACATTTTTTTTTTTACATCCATGCTGCTCAAAGACTTCATCTTTGGTATTTCTCTGTGGAATTCACAGTGCCATCGTTTCACCAGGCTTAGGAGATTTTGGTAGCACTTTCGACAATGAATTTCCAGGAATAGATTTGACTAATGTCTTATGCCAATTTTGTAGATCCAAATTCTTGTGCTAACAGTTAGGGTTTTGTTGGTGCGTTGTTGAAGTGTTGAACCTTAGCTCTTCCCCTGTGCCAACAAATGGTTCCATTGTCGGGACCTGAAACTGTGATTGTTGGGAACTGAAGAAAAGAGAAAGATCTGTGTGTAGATATATTGTTGTAGTGCACAATACTCTACTTGACTTGTGAATCTTCGTGCCAAGAAGAGAAGCCCGATATGAAGAAAGAGGTAAGATCTTAAATATTTTTTCTCTGATAAAGGTAAGATAAGTGGAAATTTTTTCTTCAAAAGTATGAATCTAGGTATGTTTGATAGATTTTTTCCTAGTCTGAAAACTAGCGCACAACTTGAAAAAAGAAGATGTGATATGAATAGATCTGATAGAAATAGTGAAATATATGTTATTCCTATGCATATAAATAATTTTTGGACTAACAAGTGGATGCAAGATCCTAGAAATATTTTTTTGGAGGTCCATCACTATGACCCCGTTGTGTAGTATAGGAAAGGTTGGGGATCGTTTAAGAGAAAGAGAGGATTAAAATTATGTTATAATTGCAGAAGACCGGGACATCTTGCTAAGGAATTCTCTGGTAGAAGCCTTAGTTTCCTTTTTTGTAAAGCTACTATACATGAAGTTTTAGATTTCCATAGAATGATTGCTAAAGTTGAGAAGATGAACATGAAACAAGAAAACCATGAGGAAAGTCAAGTGACTAAGAATATGCCAAAGAAATAGAAAGAATCCAAGGCTATATTATTGCAGATGAAAGAAACATTGAATGCTCTCAAAGACATCATTTTATCAGAGATCTTAAAAGATAAAGAGTGCATAGAAACAAGAATAATAGACTTTGACATAGAATGTGTATTGGATGCAGAAACACAGGTGAACATTATGCCAGAAAGTACTTGGGAAATTTTGGGAAAGCCTGTTATGATTCCTTCATTGGGAGGAATAGGATTGTTTAAAGGAAATATGATAACCTTATGTGGAAGACTTACTCATGTACCTATGAGTTCTCATGGAACATCGACAAAAGAAGAATTTGAGGTCATTAAGTTTGTTGAGAACAATGCCCCTTTTGCACTTTTTTTAGGAAGGACTTGGATTGATAGAGATCAGATCTGAAGGAGAGAAGAAGAGGAAGCTATAGAATAGAAAAATAAAGAATTAATGGATTTCATGGCTAAGAGAATAACATGCTTAATATAAGAACAGGAGGGCAAGTTGAAGCAACTGAGGGCTAGATACCTAGCTGTTGAAGTCGAAGGAATGAAAGAAGGCTTAAATAATTGATCCATGCAAAAGAGAAAAACACCTACTCCAGAAACAATAAAAGAAAAAATATTACCCTCGAACCCTGTGAAAGACCCTCAACAGTGTGAAGTTACTATGATAAGAGAAGATAAGAATAGTAATGGAAAGAGGAATCCAAATACACAGATCACCGGAAACAAAGAAAGAAAGCTCAGTAAAAAGAAAGCAAAGCTAGAAAAATTGTAGGAGGTTCTAGAGAGGACTTCACAGAAGGAAGGCTTGTAGAAATTGAACCTCGCTAGAATAGCAGAACAACACCGACTGACACTTAGCCACGACAAAGAAATATGACCATTGGAGGCATCTCGACCATTAGAATGATGCTCCAGAATGGTTAGAAATGCAACTATTGCTGGAAATATCTCTATTGGACCGTTGGGATCGTGCCATAATAGATGGAATTGTATTGATTGAGGCATTCCTACCCATTGGAGGAGTCCATTACGATGTTGTCTATTTAACTCGTCGAATGTTTCACTAGGGACACTTTTTCAATTTTTGATTATTTGATCCCACAAAGAACTAATTGCTTTCGCATAGTGCTTATTGAGACCTTGCCACCCATTCTGCTTACCTTGAGCGTTTGTCCACCTACCAGAAACATTTGATCAAGAGTGTGCATGTTGAGCGACCTTAGCACAGTAGAGAAACACGTCGAAGATATTTTGATTGACCTCATGGTGGAGAAGGTCATGTTAGCAAGAGAATAGGCCTCATCGACGAGAGGATTACAAGCCTCCCCATTGATTGCGTGTTGATCTGGGCCATCCCAAACTGCGATAGATAAATGAAGCAAGCATCATGATGACTTGGCGAATGCAAATATCATCCTGTTGGTCTTGCCTGACTATATCCCTCCTCTAGCTGGCGCAGTTCATCATGACAATGTCCCGAGGGAATTTGACTATACATTGATCACTGCGTACCTCCTGATGAGGATACGTGGAATTGGACTGCAATTGGGACATATTATGATGCTAAGGATTAGTGATTTCAACTTGGGAGGCCGCAAAAATTATGGAATGCTCGCACCACATAAGTAATTAAAAAAGACAACGGGGAAGAAGTCGTAGATAATCTCCCACCCGTGGACCATGGACATCGCAAGATCAACCATCTTTAATGTGATGAAGATACCACACTTCGGTAGACATCAGGAGGTTAACGTGTGCATTAAACTCCTCCTGTCATGCTACCATGGCAGTTACCTATGGTTGGATAGGTGCATCACTATAGATTTAACACTGATCCACCAGATCATTGGATTGAGCATGCAAGGACCAGACCCTCAAGAATTTTACCCAGGGAAGGTTGTAGATCGCGCCCCGGTGCAGCGTATAAAGGACACCTACGTCGATGTGGAGAAAGGGAAGCGGGGCTACAAGGTAGCCTCCATCCAAAATGGCCCAACACACCTAGCTTTCCAGTTGATTTCTGGTAAGCTCGTCAGGAAGAAAAAACCAACACAGGTCACAGGGTTCCTTGTCGACCTCGCAGGAAAATGCATTGAAGGAATGAAAATGAACTGGGCAAGCTACCTCGTCAACTAGTTGGAGCAGGATTGCTGAGAAGCATAGGACCAGGTCTATGAGTTTCATTTCATATGATTGTTGATCCTCATTTCCTTTATCTCTTGGGAGATGTTAGCAGGAGAAACCTTCCCAGAATTCGAGTTGTCTGAACCACTGACTATGAGGTTCACTACCCTCTGGTATTCAAGCGACATGGAGAAGTAATGACAGTCCAATGCGGTGTTCCACACCTACTACTTGCAACTGAAGAGGGCCATTGAGTCCTTCCCTCTCATGATGCTGAATACACTTCATAGGTTCAGGCCAACAGATAAGTTTCTCGTAGACAAGAACTTCATTTACATCATTGCGCACAGAGACGAACACAAGGAAGAGATCTAGTCCTATTACAAACTCATTAACGAAGATATGGAGGAAATAACCAAGGAATGGTCTACTAAATTTCTTGTACCATTCGAATAGATAGAACTCTCCAACCCTGACCTCATCGAAAGTCCTGTAGTCACCTATGAAGAGTATGATGGACCCAACAACAACAAGAGGAAGAAGAAGGAAGAAGCACAGGAAATGCACGATGCATCAGAGGAGACTACACTAGATTCACCTGAAGGGGGAGGAGGTGATGAAGTAGACAAAGAAGAGGATGAATGGGAAGAAGACAAGCAAGAACAAGGTGAAGTAAAACCACCTAAAGATCCCCTTACGGAGACAGAGACATTGAAGAAAAGAAAGGTTTCTCCAAAGAAAACCTCAGCGCGGAAGAAATCACGCGCCAATAATCCCCACTTACATACTATACTTATGGTGGATGATATTAACCTCATCATCACAGCTGTATCAGATACCTTAGAAGAAATTTTGCAGTGAAGCAAAGCCTAACAAGAGACAATGTTTGACAGGATTGAGGTAGAGCTCAAAGGGGTACAGCCAAATCTTTATTCAAGTCATGCAATGTCTACTGCGTTGTTTCCATCAGGGGGCATAGAAGTAGGAGATGAGCCTACCTAGCTACACAGATTAGAAGATTCGACATAGGCTCACCTTTGTTGGGTCTAGGAGGAAAAGGAGCAGGCCACAGAGGCATTTAAGCAAGGAAAGGAGGAATCCCTAGAGAAACATCAAGTTGCGTAACAAGAGAAAGATGACCTCGAGGTGAAGTTTGCAGAGGATAGAGAGCAACTCTATAAAGAAAAAGAACAACTGCTCATGTAGCATATTGGAGTTAAAGAAGCCGTCACTAGAGAAATTTCTAGGCTTGTCATAGATGGAAGAGGAAACGAATGAGAGCCAAGTGGGGAAGCTCGCTAAAGCCATTCAACACCTCCAAGTAAGAGTAGTAGAACAAGAATTGCAAGCAGTGCCAAGCACTTTGCAGGAAGTACGAGGTCAAAGGGAAGAAAATTCTCAGAGCATAGTTGAAAGAATCAAGGAATTGGACTTAGAATGCAATAAATTAAGAAAACAAAGTGCATAGAGTTATGAACACCTTGCAGAGGATCCAGAATTAAGGACATTGGATTCACAGCTCTAGGAATCCAAGAAACAAGAAGAGATAGTGCAGTCACAGTTGAAGCTACTTTCGGTGGTCAAGAATATGAAAATGTCATAAGAATAACACGCAGTTCAACATCAATTCCATGCCATCCAGAGTAAATTCATGGAAGTGACCTTGAGACTTCATCTGATACAAGACGAAGCCTGCACACTTTTTGAGGAGATTGAAGGATAGGGCACACAACTAGAACAAATGGTCACCACAGTGGAACGACGCTTGGAAGGACCTGTCATCAATAAAATATTTAGGATTTCACCGAGTAGGAGGCTTTGGTGAAGCAACAAGTTGAGGCAGGTCGAGTCAAGCTAAAGGCCTTCGAAGCAGAGTTGCCCAGATCAAAGTGACTCTGGATGAGTCACAAGTGAGTGTTGGGGGCTTGTTAGCCCTCGACCAAGTTTTGGAGAACTTTGGTCGTGTTTGACCACTTTTGGGACTTCGACAAGATGGTTGAATATGAAGCACCCAAATGAAGAAGAGATCGTGGGATATCACCCCCATTTTACAGGCTTTTTGGGTTTAGGGCTTATGTAACGGGTATGGGATGTCGGCCCATGGGTTTACCCACTCTTCGACCCGATTTGTAAATGTATAAATAAGTATCTATACCATGTAATAAGAATTTAGATAAGATCTAAGTTGGCTTTGTGCAAGATATGTAAAGGTTTCTAGGTGAGATTAATTGTAAAGGCTTCGTGCATACTATGTGTTGAGAACTTGCAAAGCTAAGTGAAAGTGATTGTAAGAAGGCTCTGTGTTGTGTTGAACTTGGGGAAGGAGGATCTGGCGAAGTGCACATAGATATCATATCCTATTTAGAGTGGGTTTTGTGGCTCTGTGCATGTAAGCATATTGAAAAAAGATAATAAAGAAGACGAAGAGTTGGTGGATGTAGCCCCATGCTGGGGGTGAACCACGTATATCCTGTTTTTGATTGCTTTGTGTTATTGATGTGATTTATTATTAGTGTTGAATATTTATGTATGTTAGATACATCTGATGTAGTATCTTAGTGCTCAATAACATGAATGAATGCTAGATCTATTTGATGTTATGTGCTAAATGGTTAACTATGCTTAGATCTTATTGAATATTGCATTGTTCTGTAATTAGGGTTTGGATCTGTGCTGTGAATAAGGGTCAAATATTAATGAATATTAACTGTTAAGTGCTCTATTAAGTATTTTGATCACAGATCTGTGTCCCAACTAGGTTGTAAACTCTTGATTCCAACAACCCCCCTGCCTCTACCTTGGGTGAGACTTCATCTGCTTCGCAAGTGTTGCCGAAAGGGCCAATAGTTAGGGTTTTGTTGGTGCATTGTTGAAGCGTTGAACCCTGGATATGCCCTTGTACCAACAACATGGATGATGACATGGCATGACACATGGGTGGTGACATCATCATCCTCTTTCTCCCATCTCCCACTAACCAATTCTCTTGAAAAACCCAGACACCTCGTCGACTTCGGTCGACACCAAATAATCAAAACATCAACCATCGATGAATTCTATTGCTTGATTCAAAATACTTCATTGAATTTGACTGACCTCTAACTAGTGGCCCATCATCCATTGACGAATTTTGTCAATGATTGAAAATACTTCACAAGATTCGATTGACCGCTAACCGTCGACCATTAGTGATTTTGTTTTGTGATTGAAAAAAATTCATTGGATTCAATCGAGCCCCAACCATCGTCCATTGGAGAAGTTTTTCGACGATTGAAAATACTTCACCAGATTCGCTTGACCCCCAGTCATCAGCTATCGACGAATTTTGTCGATGATTGAAAATACTCCACCGGATTTGGTTGATCCTCGACCGTCGACCATCGAAAGTCAGAGATGTCTTAAGGCCGACCAAAAATCTTCATCATTTCGACCAATTTTTCCATCGATTATTGGTGATTTCTCTTGGAGAATTTCCAATACTTCACCAAAATCGTCGATCTGACCATTGACCGTCGATGGAGTCTATTGTCGAACCTCACACTTAGAAAATTTTGTCTTTTATTTAATTGATATAGACCGTCGAATTTCTCCCTTTCACAACCCCTGATTTAATCCTAGTCATCGATTTGATCAAAGTTTCAAATGGCTGAAACATTATGAATTTTTAAATTTATCACAGTGAATCCCAACCATTGATCTCGAGTTCAAAAGAGATCCCAACTCTGGATCCACCAAACTTCATGTAACTCTGCAGGTGGCTATTAAAAATCAAATTTCAACCATTCCAGGTTGAATTTTGATCTGTAGCTTCACCCCCCCACTCCATTAACCATCTAAAACTGTCTGAAGTCATTAAAACTTGGATGTCAATCACAGAATTGGGGATTTCTCTCTAAAATACCCATTGTCCCTCAAACCCATCACAAACAAAATATGTAACAACGAATTTCACGAATTCACAACCATCTTGTCCCATACAAGCCCAATGTTTGAACCAGATCTATGATACCCTAATGTAATGTCTCCCATCCCATCTGAGAGAAATTACGGAGCTTAATACTCTTAAAAATAGAATTTATGCTAACTAAATTAATTCATTTACAATTAATTGATTTCTTGTATCTTACATCTATGAATAAAAACATATTTAGCTACAGTATACAACCGTAAAATATATGAATCTACCACATGCTAGTAATCAACAAAAAATGCAGCTAAACAACTCATTACAACAACCTATAAATCACTTCCAAATACAAAAAGTTCATGCACAATAATTAAACACATAATTTAACATAACAACAAGATAAAACACTTATCTTTTCACAACAATCGTGCAACCATCTACTTGGGATGGGCATTCCACCCAACCATAGAGTGAATGTTCCAAATATCAATAGCCATTCACCCCTAGCAGAGGCTAGAAATCCACAAAATAGGGTGGTCTCTCACAGTCCACTCACAACTCACAAAACTATCAACCCAACTGATATTCTCCTACAACTATCCCAATTTTCCATCAACTCTCTTCCTATTTCCCTTTCCAACCCAAGGAATGAACCATTCTTTTATCAGGTATAAACCAAGGGATTTACCATCTGTTTATTAGGATTAACCCAAGGAATGTGCCATTCTTTTATCAGGGTTTCTCTGGAACAGGGAGTGTTAGAAAAAAAGGATCATAGAGAAATAAAATAAAACAAATGTGGAAATAAAACACAGAAGATACATAATACAATAAAGACAAATATATATGTGGTTCACCTAGTGTGGGATACGTTCACCAGAGAAATTTCTAGGTCCTTCATTTTTATTAGTATCCAGCAAATGAAGGGATACAACCTACAACACGCCCGCTGTAACTTCCTCTTATTTCTCTCATAGTCTCCTCTTTCAAAATACATTAATCACGCTCATACACAACTGAAATACAATTACCTCATAAAAGAGGGTTTCCTTCTAGGGAAACAAAATCCTAACATAATATCTACCATCAAATATGTGACTTAATGATGAACGGTCAAGATTGACTATGAAATTACAATATACATTTACAAGGCAATTTTTTTCTTCAGGGTCTTCTCCCCTGAACCCTCGCCAAGGGCCCCCTTGCCCCCAGACCCCCCAAATGGGGGAATGAGATCCCAGACCCCGTAGGGGGGTAAGGCTCCCTACAAATCCCCACGTGGAGGGGTGTATAGTTTTTCGGGGTGTACAATCTTCATGGGGTATAAACATGGCTGAAAGCAAAGACCCAAAATCAAGAAGATAATTAGGCTCCACAACCAACAATCTTCCACTTGGAGACTGATCACAACAACTCCATCGTTGTTGTATCTACTGGAATATGATCCTTCTTGGACCGAGAAAATTTCTCATATTCACCTTCATGCTTGAAGACCAACTAAAACTGAGAAGGAACTTAGTTTCTCCCTGATTACTCCCTTTGTTAACATGTCCGTAGGATTCTTGATAGTATGTATCTTTTCCAATTTCAAATGTCCATATTCCAATATGGATCACATGAAATGGTACCTGAGTTGTATATGCTTAGTATTCGAATGGAAGGTTGAGTTATTTGCAAGATGAATGGCACCCACACTGCCACAGTACAACCTACTATTCTCCTGCTTCTTTCCCAATTCCTCCATAAACCTCTGTAACCAAATCATCTCTTTATTATCCACTGTAGTAGCAACATACTCTGTCTCCATTGTTGAAAGTGAAACAACCTTTTGCAGTTTTGAAATCCAACTTACTATTGTTCCACCTATAGTAAAAACATACCCTTTGGTGCTCCTCCTTCTATCTTTATCACCCGCCATATCTGAATCAACATATCCTCGTAAAATAATATCTGAACCTCCAAAACACAATGCATGAGTAACAATACCTCTCAAATACCTGAGAATCCATTTTACTACCTCCCAATGTTCTTTACTTGGATTGTTCATATACCTGCTCACAACTCCCACTACATGTGCAATATCTAGTCTTGTGCAAACCATCGCAGACATCAAGCTTCCAATTGCTGATGAATAAGGGACCCTGGACATGTATTCTATATCCTCCTATTCCTTGGGACACATTTCCTTAGTTAATTTGAAATGGATGGCCAAAGGTGTAATAACTAGTTTTTCATTCTGCATTCTAAACCTTTCCAACACCTTCTGTATGTACTCACCCTGAGAAAATGTCAATTTGCAATTTTTCCTGTCTCTTCTTATTCTCATACCAAGGATTCTCTTTGCAGAACCCAAATCCTTCATCGCAAATGAATTAGATAATTTGATCTTGAGAAAATTTATATCCTGCATTTTATACCCTGCAACAAGCATTCCATCTACATACAATATAAAGATAATATAGCTTCCATTTTCTATCCCTTTAAAATAAACACAATGATCAGAATGGCATCTACTATAACCTTGTTCTGCCATAAACCTGTCAAACTTTAAATACCACTGCCTTGAATATTTCTTTAGGCCATACAATCTCTTCTTCAACCTGCATACCAAATTCTCCTTTCCTTTGACCTCATACCCCTGTGGCTACTGCATATAAATATCTTCCTCCAAATCCCCATGGAGAAAAGTTGTTTTTACATCTAGCTGTTCAAAATGCAAATCTTCTACTTCCACAAGACTTAAAATATTCCTAATTGAAGTCATCTTAACAGCAGGAGAAAATATTTGATCAAAATATGTACCTTTCTTTTGTGCAAACCCCTTTACAACAAGTCTATCCTTGTACCACTTTTTTTCTCCATATTCTTCCTTCAACTTGTAAACCCATTTATTCTACAACTACAAGAAACTGAACCAAGTCCCAAGTATGGTTATTTACCAAGGAATACATTTCCTCTTTCATGCATTTCTTCCACTTCTTTTTAGTGTCTACCTGCATTACCTCTTCATAACATTATGGTTCACTAGAATCATTCAACAATAAATAATACAATGAAGGAGAGTATCGTTCAGGGGGTTTACTTAACCTGGTAGATCTTCTAACAATACTTGCAGGAGTTTGAGGTACATGTTTCTCTTGTTGTTGTACATTTTTATTTTCTAGAACCTTTGTAATTTATTTTTCAGTGATCTCATCAAGCACTATGTATTTTGGTTTTTATTTTTCCTATTTCTTCCCTGCAAGTGATCTTTTTACATGAACTTCTCATTGACTATGACATCTCTACTCCTACTTATTTTGTGATTTTCATAATCCCATAACTGATAACCAAAATCATTAACACTGTATCCAATAAAGGTACACTTCTTGGATTTTTCCTCGAGCTTTGTTCCATTTTATTTATAAATATGGACAAATGCTTCACAAACAAAAGTCTTAAAAAAATAACAATTTACCTTTTTAGTTGTCCATGCTTCCTATGAAATTCCACCATCCAAAGAAATTGAAGGTCCTTTGTTTATTAAGTAAACAATAATATCTACAACAGCTGCCCAGAACTGTAAGGGAAATCCAACATGCAATCTCATACTCCTTGCATGCTCCATGATTGTCCTATTCATCCTTTTTGACACACCATTTTCTTGTCAAGTTCCTAGAATTGTCTTGTCTCTATGAATCCCATGGTATGAAAAATAATCATCAAACTCCTTGCTGCAATATTCACCCCATATTCTGATCTGAGACACTTCAAGAATTTTCATTTCTCATTATCAACCAAATCGTTCCATAAAAGTATAAAAAACGTCAGATTTTTGTCGAATGCAATAAACCCAAGTTTTTCTAGTTTTGTTATCAATAAAAGTAACGTAATAACGAGAGCCACCAAGATATGATACCTGAGATGGTCCCCATACATCTGTATGCACAATATCTAACCTTTCACTGTTCTTTTCTTTTCTGAATCCGAGAAATCTAACTCTCTTTTGTTTTCCATAAACACAATGCTCACATAAATCCAAATCAATTTGTTTAATATCTAGAAAAAAAATTATTTTCTAAAGTATCTGCATCCCCTTCTCACTCATGTGTCTAAGACTATGATTCCATAGGGTTGTATCCACTCCTATAGAAGCTAAAGAGATAGAAGAGTTAGTATTACCAATACATAAATACAATGTACCTACCTTCTCTCCTTTTGCTATCACCAGTGATCCCGTGGTTGCCTTCCATGCCTTATCTATAAATATAGATATACAACCTTCACTTGCCAACTTCCCGGTTGAAATTAGATTTTTCCTTAGATCTGGAACATGTATTACCTCTTTCAACAACCATTGGTTTCCATTATTTTTCTTTAGTTTTACCTTTCCCATTCCAAAACTTTTGCATAGTGCATCATCACCTAAATCAACCCGTCCAAAATAATCTTGAACATAATCTAGAAAATGTTTCCTATAGGGCATGGCATGAAATGAATCCCCTGAATCTACTTGTTGGCACAGGGAAAGACCCAAGGTTCAATGCTTCAACAACACACCAAAAAAACCATAAATATTGGCCCTTTCGACAACACCTACGAAGCAGATGAAGTCTCACCCGAGGTAGAGGTAGGGGGGTTGAAGGACTCAGGTGTCTACAACCTAGCTGGGACACAGATCTGTGATCACAATACTTAACAGAGCACTTAGCAGTTAAAATTAATTTTTCTTTAAACCTTATTCACATCACAGGTGAAACCCTGATTACATAACAATGCAGTATTAATGAAGATCTAAGTACATCTAACCATTCCGTACATAACATCCAAGAAGATCTAACATTCATTCATACCTAAAGTACTAAGCATAAGTAGATCTATCTATTACACATAAATATCATTGCACTAAGCAGATAAATACATAACCATCATAAACAACATTGCACAAAGCACAATAACACAGGATATACGTGGTTCACCCCAGTGTGGGGCTACGTCCACCAACTCTTCTTCTCTTCTTTATTAGTCTCTTCAATCTCCTTAAAAGCACCAAGCCACAAGTCCAACTCCGCATAGGACAGGAGATATGCGTGCACCTTGCTAGATCCTCCTTCCCTGAGTTACCTCAAAGAAAAAATCCTTACACAGTCTATGCACAAAGAAATTGCAAAACATTTGCACTTAGCTCTGCAAGCCTTAACGCATCTTCTTGTACATAGCTAATATTAGCACTAAGCCATCGATTCTCTTGGTCTCCCTTATTACATCACCTAGCTACTTATTTATACATTACAAAAGATCCCTAATCATGGGTAACCCCATGGGTAAAAATCCTATACCCATTACATAAACCCTAAAACCCAAAAATCCAGCAAAAAGGGTGAGATCCCGAGATCTCCGCTTTGCCTGGGTGCTCCATATTCGACCAGCTTGTCGAAGTCCCAAAAATGGTCAAACACTACCAATGTTTCCACAAAAATTGGTCAAGGGTCAACAAGCCCCAAAAATTCACCTGTCACTCATCCTGAATCACTTTGATTTGGGCAATGCTGCTTCAAAGGCCTCGAGCTTAGCTCGAGCTGCCTCGACTTGCTGCTTCGCCAGAGCCTCCTTCTCGGTGAACTCCTGAATGACTTTCTCAATGACAGGACCTTCCAGGTGTTGTTCCACTACTGTGACCACCTGCTCCAGCTGTGATCCTTGTCCCTCGATCTCTTCAAAGAGGATGTAGGCTCCGTCATGCACCGGTTGGAATCGTTGTGTTACTTCCATCACTCTACTCTGGATAACAGTGACCTGCTGCTGAACTGAGAATTTCTCCTACGATCTCTTCATCTTCTCAATGACCATAAGCTTCTTCAGCTGCACTTTCACTGTCAATGCTTGTTGCTTCACCTCTTGGATTTGTGCCTCCAATCTCCTCAGCTCCGGGTCTTCTACAAGGTGCTCATAAGTCTGTGCACTTTTTTTACTTAATTGCTTGCATTATGAGTCTAAGACCCTAATTATTTCTAGTGCGCTCCTGATAGTTTCTTCCCTTTGATATCGCACTTTTTGCGGAGTGCTCGACACTACTTGCAGTTATAACTCTGCTACTCTTGCTTGAAGTTGCTGAATGTATTCAATGAGCTTCCCCATTTGGATTTCAATTGTCTCTTCTTCCATCTGGTCTAGGCCTATCATAGAGAAAATTTCTCCAGTTACTACTTCTCTAACCCCAATCTGCTTCACGAGAAGCTGTTCTTTTTCTTTCTGGATCTACTCTATGTCCTATTCAAACTTCACCTGGAGGTCATCTTTCTCTTGTTGCACAGCCCAACATTACTCTAGGGATTCCTCCTTTGCTTGCTTCAAGGCCTCTGTGGCCTGCTCTTTTTCTTCCTGTACTCGACAAAGGTGATATTTTATAGTATCTACTATCATTCACAATTGGGTGGGCTATCCCCCAACTCTACAACTTCTGATGATGACGGTGTAGTAGACACTGCACGGCTCAAATATAGAGCTTGTTGTACCCCCATCGGCTTCGCCTCGATTCTGTCGTACATTGTCTCCTTCTTTTCTTCATTTCGCTACAAAATATCATCCAAAGCATCTTCTATAGCTGCGATTATGAGGTCAATATCATCCACTGTAAGTAAATTCTATGACCGAGGCTTATTGGCTCGTGACTTCTTCCATGCTGAGGGTTTCTTTGGAGAAACATTCATTTTATTCGATGTCTCCGCCTCTATAAGGGGATCCTTTGGTGGTGTCACTTCACCCTCTTATTTATTGTCTTCTTCCCCTCCCTCTTCTTGGTTTACTTCGTCACCTCCTCCTCCTCCAGGTAAGTCAGGCGCAATTTCCTCTGATGCATTTTTTATCTCCAAAACTTCTTCCTTATTTTTCTTTTTCTTAGCACTGTTCGATCCATCCCACTCAGTCCTAGTGACCACAGGACTTCTGATGAGGTTGGGGTCAGAGAGTTCTGCATCTCCAACTGGTACAAGGAATTCTATCGGCCATTCCTTGGTTATCTCCTCCATATCTTCCCCATTCAACTTGTAGTAAGACTGCATCTCCTCCTTGTTTTCATCCTCATGTGCGGTGATATATATGAAGTGTTGGTCTACGTGGGACTTCATGAGTGGCCTGAACTTATGGAGTCTATTCGGTGTCATTCGGGGAAAGGATTCAATGGCCCGCATGAGCTGTAAGTAGTAAGTGTGGAAGACAATGTTCGACTACCACTTCTTCGCCATATCGCTTGTATACCACAAGGTGGTGAACCTTGTGGCCAATGGTTCTTATGCTCGACTTCAGGGAATGTCGTTCCCTCCGACATCTCCCAAGAGACAAATGTTGTAAGAATGAGTAACCAGCTAAAGTGGAATTCATAACCTTGGTCCTGCGCTTCACAACAGTCCTTATCCAACTCGTTGACGAGGTAGCTCACCCAGTTCATTTGCATCCCTTCAACACACTTCCTTGTGAGGTCGACTACGAACCCTGTGAACTTCGTTGGTCTATTCTTCCTAACAATCTTTCCATCGATCAATTGGCAAGATAAGCACACTGCGCCATATTGAATGGAGGCTACCTTGTAGCCTCACTTCCCCTTCTCCAGATCGTCGTATGTTTCCTTTATATGCTATGCCAGGGAGCAGTCTGAACCCTTTCCTGGATAGAACTAGTGAGGGTTTTGTCCCTGCATGCTTAATCCAGTGATCATGTGGATCAGTTTTGGATCCACAGTCACGTGCCTATCTAACCATAGATAACCTCCATGGTAGCACAACAAGAGGAGTTTAACGCACACATTAAACTCCCGATGTCTACCAAAGTGGGGTATCTTCATGACGTTGAGGATGGTGTACCTCACAATATCCTTGATCCATGGCTAGGGGACTATCTTCGAATTATTTCCAATCATCTTTGTCAAGTACCTATGTGGTGTGAGAAACACATAATTCTTCATGTCTCCTAGGTTAAAGTCATTGATCTTAAGATCAGGGATCAGTCCTAGCCATGGTCCAACTGCGCGTATCCCCTTCGGCAGGTACGTAGTGATGATAATGTACTCGAATTCACACGGGATGTTGTTGCAACTAAATGCACCAGCCAGAGGCGGGATGTAGTCAGGCAAGACCGACGAGATCAACTTTGAGTTTGTCAGGTCATCGCGGTGCTTGATTATTTTCTCTGTCGTAGTTTAGGATGGCCCAAATCAACATCCAGTTGAGGGGGATTCTTGCAATCCTCGCGTCGATGAGGCTTTTACTGGTGCAAACATAACTTTCTCAACCATAAGGTTTATTAGAATCTCCTCCAAAGACTTCTCTAGTGCACTAAGGTCACCTGACATGCACACTCGTGATCAAATATATTGGGTAGGTGAACAGATACTCAGGGTAAGCAATGAGTGGCGAGGTCTCAAAATAACAACGCGATAACAATCAATTCTCTATTTGCTCAGATAATCACAGTTTGCATAAAGTGGTCCCGGTAAGGCATTCGATAGATTAAATAGGCAATGACATAACATATTCCTCCAATGGGTCAAAATGCCTTAATCAATATGATTCCATCTATTATGGCATGGTCTCAATGGTCTCATGGCTATCTTGTCCATAATAACTGCATTTCTAACCATTTCAGAGCATCATTCTAATGGTCGAGACGCCTCCAATGGTCATATGGATTCTTCATGGAGAAGTGCCATTCTGCATTGTTCTTCTATTACAACGATGTTCAATTTCTGCAAGCCTACTTCCTACGAGGTCTTCACTGGAACCTCCTGCAGTCTTTTTAACTTTTCTTTCTTCTTACTGAGCTTTCTGTCCTTCTTCCCTGTGATTTGAGTTTCTAGATTCCTCTTTCCATTTTTATTCTTATCTTCTCTTAGCATAGTAACTTCTCACTACTAATGTTCTCTCAAAAATTTTGCATGCAATATTTCTTCTCTTACTACTTCTGGGGTAGGTTCTCTTCTCTCTTGCATGGATAGGTTCTTTAAGCCTTCTTGTGTTCATTCAGCTTCGATAACTAAGTCTCTAGTCCTTAGTTGCTTCGACTTGTCCTCTTGTTCTTCTATTAGTCGCGCTATTTTCTTGGCCATGAAGTCCCTTAATTCTTTCTTCTTCTGTTCTGTGGCTTCCTGTTTTTCTTTCCTCTGGATCTTATCTTCCTCAATCCAAGTCTTTCCTAACAAAAGTGAAAAAGGAGCGATGTTCTCAACAAAATTAATGACCTCAAAGTCTTCTTTAGTCGATGCTCCATGAGAAATCATAGGTACATGAGTAATTCTTCCACATAGGGTTATCATCTTTCCTTTAAACAAGCCTATCCCTCTTAATGAAGGAATCGTAACTGGCTTTCCAAAAATTTCCCAATTACTTTCTGGCACAATGTTCACCTATGTTTCCTTATCCAAGACATAGTCTATGTTGAAGTCTCCTATTATTTTTTCTATGCACTGCTTTTCTTTTAAGATGTCAGGTAAAATGATGTCTCTATGATCATTCAATGTTTCGTTCAGCTACAATAATATAGTCTCTGATTCTGTTTGATTCTCTAACATATCCTTAGTTTCTTGACCTTCTTCATGGTTTTATTGTCTCATGTTCATCTTATCAACTTTATCAATCATTCTAGGGAAATCCAAAACCTCATGACCAACAACTTTACAACAAAGAAAAATAGGACTGGTACCAGGGCATTATTTAGCAATATGTCTCGGTCTTCTACAGTTATAACATAGTGTCAATCCTGTCTTTATCTTAAATGATCCCCAAACTTTCCTATACTGCGCACTGGGATCACAGTGATGGACCTGCAATATGCAAAAAAAAAATCTGGGGTCCTGCATCCATTTTTTAGTCCAAAAATTCTTTCTATGCATAAGAATAACATATCTTTCACTATTTCTATCAAATCTATTCAGATCAAATCTTGTTTCTTCTAACGGTTCCCTAGTTTTGAGACTAGGACCAAATCTATCAAACATACGTAGATCCATGCTTTCGAAGCAAAAATTTCCACTTATCTTACCTTTATCAGAGAACAAACATTTAATATCTTACCTCTTTCTTCATATCGGGCTTCCTTCTCTTATCACAGAGCTTCACAAGTGAAGTATAATACTGCGCACTACAGCAACAGATCTACACATAGAGATTTCTCTTTTCTTCAGTTCCTAGCAATCAAAGTTATAGGTCCCAGAAATGGAAGCATTTGTTGGCACAGGGGTAGACCCAGGGTTCAACGCTTCAACAATGCACCAACAAAACCCTAACTACTAGCCCTTTTGGAAACACCTGCGAAACATAAGAAGTCTCACCCAAGGTAGAGGCAGAGGGGGTTGCATAACTCAGGTGTCTGCAACCTAGCTGGGACACAGATTTGTGATCACAATACTTAATAGATAACTTAGCAGTTAACATTCATTAGTCTTTAACCCTTATTCACATCGCAGGTTAAACCCTAATTATAGAACAACACAGTATTAATCAAGATCTAACTACATCCAACCATTAAGTACATAACATCCGAGTAGATATAACATTCATTCATACCTAAAGCATTAAGAATCATTAGATGTATCTATTACACATCAATATCAATGCACTAAGAAGATAAATACATAACCAACATAAACAACATTGCACAAAGAAAACTAACATAGGATATACGTGTTTCACCCCAATGTGGGGCTACGTCCACCAACTCTTCTTCTCTTCTTTATTAGTCTCTTCAATCCCCTTACAAGCACCAAGCCACAAGGAAAACTCTTCATAGGATAGGAGATCTACGCGAACCTCGCCATATCCTCCTTCCCCGAGTTAGCTCAAAGCACAAAGCCTTACACAGTCTGTGCACAAAGCACTTAAAAAACGTTTTCACTTAGCTCTGCAAGCCTTAACAAATCTTCTTGCACATAGCTAATATTATCCCTAAGACATCGACTCTCTAGGTCTCCCTTCTTACATCTCTTAGCTACTTATTTATACATTACAAAAGAGGCCTAAGAATGGGTAACCCCATGGGACGACATCCCATACCCATTTCATAAACCCTAAAACCCCACAAAAAGGGTGAGATCCCACGATCTCCACTTCGCCTAGGCGCTCCATATTCAACCAGCTTGTTGAAGTCCTAAAAATGGTAAAACATGACCAATGTTTCCACAAAATGTGGTTGAGGGTCAACACTACTACCCAAGACTCATAAATATTATCTACAAAAAGAGTCAAAGAATCTTGTAACACATCACATGTTACATTGGCTTCTTGATTTTTCTCTTGTTGCCCGTCTCTTTGTTTCCTTGGAGCTCTGTAATCTTTCTTCAAATGTCCTTTCTTCCCACAATTCCAACACTCTATCTTTCCCAATATGGATTTGGATAATCCATTCCTAGAACTCCCACGGTTCCCTAATCCCTTTCCTCTATCCTTTTTTCTTCCCATGTTCTCCATGTTTAATGCATTACCTGATGTCTCACCTGTTCTTTTCCATCACATTTCCTCGCTAAGGATAACACCAGCAACATTATCAATTTTTAGAGTGTTTGAACTAGAGATAGAGTTACTTACAACCCTGACCAAACCATTCCATCTTTCTGGTAATGAACACAATATTAGAAGAGCCCTGACCTAATTATCAAAGTCCACTTTTACAGAACTTAGTTGATTAGTAATCGTATTAAATTCATTTAAATGATCTGCCACAGACCCACCTTCTGACATCTTCATATTAAATAATCTCTTCATTAGGAATACCTTATTGGATGCTGAGGGGTTTTCATACAGTTTATCCAATGCATCCATCAACTCCTTCATTGTCTTTTCTTTTGAAATATTAAAAGCCACCGATGTTGCTAGGGTCAGTCATATCGTTCCTAGTGCCTTTCTGTCAAGAACCTCCCATTATTCATCCTTCATGGATGTCGACTTCTTTTCTATTCTGCCCAATGGTAGGAATATATCCTTATGATATAAATAATATTCCACCTACATCTTCCATAACTGGTACTTTTGGCCATTAAATTTCTCAACCCTAAACTTTCCATCTTCCACCATTCCTCCCACTCGAACCAGGAACCCTCTTTTCCTATGAGTTACCTTTTTCTCTAATACTAGTTGTTAGAAAAATAGGATCACAGAGCAATAAAATAAAATAAATGAGGAAATAAAACACAAAAGATACACAATATAATAGAGACACAAATATATGTGGTTCATGCAGTGTGGGCTACATCCACTAGAGAAATTTCCAAGTCCTTCCTTTATATTATTATCTAGTAAATGAAGGGATACAACCTACAACACACCCGATGTAAATTCCTCTTCTTTCTCTCACAATCTCCTCTCTCGGAATATAATAATCATGCTCATAAAAATACACAATACAATTCCCTCATAAAAGAGGGTTTCCTTCTACAGAAACAAACCTTAGCATAATATCTACCATTAGATCTATGAGTTAATGATGAACAGTCAAGATTGACTATGAAATTACAATATACATTTACAAGGACATTGTTTCTTCGGGGGCTTCGCCACTGAACCCCCACTGGGGGCCATCTTACGCCCACACCCCATAGGGGAGGCAAGCCCCCCTGTAACCCCCCTGCATGGAGGGGTGTACAGTCTTCATGGGGTATAAACATGGCTAAAAACAAAGACCTATGAATCAAGAAGATAATCAGGATCTATAACCAATAGGGAGCTAGGAATATCTCAGCTAGCAACTCAAGGGAAAACTATTCCTAGGAAAACTATCAACAAACCAACAAAAAACACTTGTTGTTTTAGTGCAACTCACAAAATAGTTCACTCTTCATGTTGGATTACTGAGAGGGGGGGGTGAATCAGTAATAGAGCAATTTAATCCTTTTTAACCATAAAATGAAAGTATTATATCAATGTAGAATTATCATCCAATAGTTGCAGAGTAAATAAACAATGAACAAATGAACAATCTTACACATACACAATACACCCGTGTTTTTACGTGGAAACCCAAAGTAGGAGAAAACCAAGTAATTTTTTTTCTTATATGTCTTTAAGAATTACATTCATTGGAAGCACTGACTTCCTTTGTTTTCTCGCTGCAATTGGAAGGAGGCTCCAACCCAGGGATGATTTTAGGGGCTAAATTTTGTTCATGGGCTAATTTTCCATGGTTTTTCCCAAAAAACGATTCTCTATTCTAAAAATGATTCACCCAAATTCTAAAGGAAAAAATTATTTTATCTTAAAAATCGCCAAAATTTTATATAATCTATATAAAATCCTTAGAAATTTTAATATTTTTACAAAAAAATTGCCAAACATTTATAGTTGGAATATGAAGGATCAGTAACATTCACCAAGGTTTCTATATTTTAAAATAAATTTCCATCCTTAAAATCATCCCTGCTCCAACCCCCTAGTTTCTCATGCTACAACCTAAGGGAAGTTCCAACTCCCCAATTCTCTGGCTACAACCAGAAGGAGGCTACAACCCACTATGTTCTCTAGCTAAAATTGGAAGATGGATACAACCACCTGTCCTTTCCATGTCCAACCTCCCTGACATATAAGTGGAATGATGGAACCACTGTCAGACTATCACTATGAGATATATTTCTGTAAACCTGCACCAAACAACCTGTACCAATAACCTGTGCCAATATGTACCATACATCAACATGTACCTCAACATGTACCATAAACAAATGCAAGAACCATGCACCAAACATGTACAAATAACCTATTCAAACAACCTATCACAACAACCTGTCTCATCACTCTTATCAACCAAATAAGATCTACTCACCAAGATCAATCACCAAGACAACACTCAACCATATGCACAATATCACCAATATGTGCATCAACCAATCATAAC
>ML822789.1:6323-26747 GCA_009831015.1 Picea engelmannii
CCCTTTTGCTTTTCTTTCCTCAAATTGTTGAGGTGTCAACCTTGTAGGTTAAGTTGTTTTAGAAGAAGGAACATTATTCTCTCGATAGATGTTAGGAGTGGTCCTTCTAGTAGCCATAGCCATATTTTTACTTTCAACATTTCTTGCCACCCTAAATGCATTCTCCAATGATTTGGATTCCCAAAGACAAACCTCATGTTGAGTGATATCCCTTAAAGTTCCTATGAATACATCAATCAAGTGCTCATCTGGAATATTTGTTACCTTTATATTCAATCTTTGGAAGTTCTCAATGTGATCTGCAAATGAACCATTTTGCTTGCGATTTATCAATTGGCTAAAGAAGGTATGGTTCCTTGTATCCTCATAGTGTGCATAATTTCTTCCATGAAAATTGTCCAAGTGACAAGTGATTTGTGAGAAAAAATCCATCGATGCCACACAAATTGATTGGGTTCTAAATATAAAGAAGCAATCTGTACCTTTTGTGTATGTGGCACATTATGTAGATCAAAGAATTGCTCCATCTGAAGTATCCATGTGATTGGGTCCTTGCCATCAAATTTCATTATATCGATCTTAGGAAAGAGGTTGGTATTCAACCCAAAGTTAGAGTTTCTCCATTATTGATTCATCTTCCTTGTGTCCTCATCATGAATTTCATGGGATACATTTTCACTTTCAGGTGTCCTCTCTATTAGGAAATTTTTCAATCCTTCCATGATCTCCCTTTTTAAACCATCCATCTTAGTATTTATTGCCTCCAACTTAGCTTCCATTGAATCCACCATCTCTTGTAGTTCATCTTTTGTTAATGTCTTCTTTTGTAAATCATTTATGTCCCTATGCATTTCTTCACCTTCATCAAGATTTCAGGTAGGATTGTCTAGAGGCTTATTTGATGTAGAAGTTCCCTTTTTTGGTGGCATGTTGGCCAAGTAACACTTTAAACCTTGATTTTGAGGTGGTTCTGCTAGACAATCTTTCTTTTATTATATCTCCAAAATTTTGGCCCTTCTGGGTATGAAATTTTATTTTTTGTAGTTCTCTGATATTTCTTCTCTGCAATGTCACATGTCTGATCAAAATTGGACGTGCCAAGTGGAATTTATGGTAACTTCCCCACAAATTGCTTATTTTTGGACTTTCTAGGAGATATCACTTGTATAGCATGCCCCACAAAAATAATTGATATAAAATTATGAAAATTGTACCATAAATACTACAAACTGTCCACTATCTAATGCAATTGGTCTCACTCAATTTGGATACTCCAGGAATAATTTATGATTGTTTTACCCAGAACACCTACTTGAGACTAGTCAATAGGACTGTTCAAATACCCTATCTTCCACAGGGTGTATCTATAAATGTAAGATGACCTAGAAGCTGAAAGTTTTATCACATATAACTTAATAATTTCTGTGAACATTCTCCATATTTTAGGGTCTGAAACGTTACATAAATTTTTTTAATAGTGAAAATTTCGCAATGACTCAATTCAGGATGATTCCATAACCCTATCTTACACAGGTTGTATCTCCTATATTATAAGGCCCCAGGAGCATAAATTTTAACCCAACGTTCCTTGATCCATCTAATAAATATCCTCCAAAGAGTTCCTTTTGAAATGTCGTAGAAAAAAAGTTATAGCGAAAATTCCAATATGTCTCAGATGTAGTAGCGAAACCCCAAGACCTTGAGCTCTGATACCATATGTTAAGAACCAAATATCAATATAGCATAGAAAAACCTTAGAATAAGTACTCAACACCTTGAAAAAGAGACAATTTCAGGTATAAGTCTCTTCAAGGGGGAAACCTCCTTATACCCCACATAAATGTCCAAATACAAGATGATTCCAAATGAAAATGTCTCCTTGGTATATATAGGAGACTAGGAGGTACAATTAAAACTAATGGACTCAAGCCGACATAAATAAAATAACATTACTAATGTAATATGCCCCAATTAAGGGGTAATGAGCCACTATTTAGGGCTTAACATCCTAGGTGGGGATTCTATATACAATTCTCCTTGGGTTACATCAGGGAAGGTTGGAGCCCTGGAGGGAGAATTGTGTGGGTAGGATTTCCCAGTGTGTGAGACTTGGAGGGTTCTTGGAGACTCCACAAGTGTATTTTGAGTTTCTAGAACCACATATCCGAGACTTCCTATCCAACTTGTGCTGGAGCCTTCAAAGGGAAGTGGGATAACCTAAGGGATTGCAGTGTAGAGAAGGAGGTATACTTTCTTAGGTTGTGTAGGTTGAGGGTAATGAGAGTTTGTTGGTTGGAATTGTTATTGGAGTTTGGTAGCTTGGCCTAAACACCTTCATAGTGACTGTTAGACCATAGTTGGATTAGGTAGCCTTTTCCTTGGTAGAGTCATGGCCCCAAATCTGGGGTGATCTACTTTTGAGAGAGTTGGAGAAGAAACCTCTATGGCTAGATGGAGTGTCTAAGTTCTGCAGGAAGTTGGTGGTTTCATTAAAGATAAGTGTTATTTATAATGTGCTTTTACATGATGTTTGTTATGTGGAATTATATTGGTTTAATTGTTGTTGTGTGCTTATGACTTGATGTGTATATTTATAATTCTGCATGTTGCACATTATTATTGTAATCTTATATCATTATGCATGATTTTGTGTGTTATTAGGAATGTATAATTGTATCATATGTTTGGAATATTTATATTGGTATCAGAGCCTTGTTTAGGCATAATTAATCATGGTATCAGAGAATTAATAAGCCAAGTTTAAAGAAAGTAAAAAAATACTAAATGTACAGAGAAAAAATTGTAGTAACAAGACTCATCACGGTGCTGGGTATGTTACATTATGGTATCAGATTTAAGATTAGGGGTTATGGGTTTGTTACATTGTGGTATCAGAGTATACAAATGAAAAATTGTGAAATTTTAGAAGTACCATGTACTCTCAATATCGAATAGAGGGTACTGGGTATGTTACATTGTGGTATTGGATCGAAGGTTACATCACTCATGTTGTATGGGACAAGAACTAAGATAGGCATGAAGAAAATATAGGTTGTCTACTAGATGTTTGATAAAATTCCTCATGGAGAGAAATTGGGGAAAATGACCGAATTAAAAAATTATGGGTTTTGAAATTTCCTAGATATAGCCGAATTGGGTAGTAGTTGAGATATAGAGGAGGGTCAAAATTGTGAATTTACAAAGTTGTCCATGGAAGAAATTGTAACATCCCGCTCTACTGAGCATACTATTATTGACTTATTCTTTGAGGACACTTGCTTGCAAGTGATCTGGGTATGGAACACTATGATATCATTCGGATTATGGGTTATATATGATGTTGTTGAGTTGTTATAGCTGCTTGATTATATATATATATATGTATGTATGTATGTATGTATGTATGTATGTATGTATGTATGTATGTATGTATGTATGTATGTATGTATGTATGTATGTATGTATATATGCTGACATGTGCTTTTGACAAGTCGTCCTGAGTGTGCATGACACATGACAGGTTATGGATGCTGGTGGCATCAAAGGGCTTCCTTGGACTCCAAATTGATTCAGGGAGTGGAGTGTATTGTTTGGGTATTTCATTATTATGCACATATGATGTATGATGAATTTTGACACTATTTTTGTCAGTGGATGCAGGCTTGACGATGATTTCTAATCCGACTCACATAAGGAGTAAATGGGCCTTACATAGAAAACCAAATATTGAGGGAGAGGTGTGGAAACATCCCTGTCACAACCTACTAGCACTCTTGTCGTGGTCATAACTGTAGGTTAACGATTACCTAGTTTGGGTGGTCCATGACGCCATGAGAGAAGACTGAGACAGTCACTCACATATATTTCTAAGGGGTGTGCAATAAGACAGGGTCTGTATTCCTTAGAAGCCCTTAGTCTCTCACAAAGTCGATTGAATGGAGTTTTGACTCCAATGGGTGGGACAAACTTCCAAAAACAAGTCAACGTGAGTGGAACCCTTGGAGCACGGGATGCATCTTGAAGGGCACGTCACACAATTGAAACTTAAGTCAATAAACATAGGCAGCCTAGAAAACATTGGAATGATTTGACCTTGATGGATTTAAAAATTTATTAAACAATAGAGTATTAATTATCAAAGCCAACCATAAGTTTTAAATAAAGGGGGCTAATTGAAATTGTGACATGGGTAAAGATTTGAAGGAAATCAATGGCTAAGGAAATAGTAAATAAGAACCTACATAATTGATAGAATACACAAGGGTGCATGGAATTGTTAAAAAAAAGAAATCCTTGTTTAAAAATAATTACAACTTGAGAGAATGGGTTGTGCATAGAATATAATTTGAGTCAACCAACCCTAGCCTAACTAAGAAAACTCCTAATCCAACCTTAACTAAAACCAAGTTAGGAGACACACATTAATTAAGGGGATTGGGGAAACTAAGAGATAACTAAGAGGAAATTTAGGAACACATGGGGAAATGTGAGGAGAGGTGGATTTTAAAGAAAAAATAAAAGAGAAATTGCTTGTGAAACACAGGGAGGATGTGACACATGTAGTGGATGAATAATCCTTGAACTGAATTTCTAAAAATTAATGAATTATGCACGAGGGACAAATGTCCGTAAGGAGGAATGCTATAAAGAAATGGACGTAGAAGGGAAGGGAATCAAACCCTATGAAATCACTGTTACGTGACGAAATTTTTGATTGATTGTGTTTTTACTTGTGAGAGTTGGAACATCCAGGCTTGGAAAAAGAGTGGAAGCTCTTCCTTGCGAGGAAATCCTGGAAGCTTTTATGTTCTTGTTTTTTTGTGCTTGGCCCCTTTGCGGCTTGAGGGGATAAGGGGGAAGGAGAGTACCCATAGTGCTGGCTGGGAGGTACCAGTGAAGTCTCTGTGATTAACAAGTGAAGGAAAGTAAGGAGTGTAAGGTTTGGAAGGACATCTTCTACACACAGGTTTCATTGGTTTCTGGTATTTATATTTTGGTTTTATTTCTGTTACAAGTGTATTTGTATAATAGATGGATCGAGTCACTGTAGAATCATGTGAAGGTTTGAGTGCCAAGTTTTGCATTTGCTGATGAGAATTTAATAGTTACAGGGTTATATTTAACCCTCTTTGTGTTTTCAGACGTTTTAGTTCTCTAATCGAGTGGCCTAATTCTCATTATAGAATTTGAATTTTAGTGTATATATAGCTTATGTTTAAGTTTGTATTTTCATCCTTTCCTGAGTATGTTGATCGGAGTTTTTAAGGGGTTTATGTTAGAACAATATAAATGTATTTCCCTTTGTTCATTTGAGGGTTAGTTCCATTTTATATCGTAATTCCTTGTTTAATTTTATTTAAAATAAAAATCAATTATGTTGATGGGTTCACTACCGAGAGACTCGAACTGACACTCTAACTTCTTGTTAAGTTTACAATAAATCAAATTCTGTCGGATGGTGGATTTTTCGTGAATTTCGTCAAACCTTGGGTTATTGTTTTTCTTAGATTAGATTTTGTTTTACCCGAAGTCTCTAGGGGCATGGAGTTCTGTAAAAAAATGTTACTTAATCCATTTACTTCAGGATTTGTGGGATTCCCATTCTTGGGTTTTCGGGAAAAAATTTATTTACTTCCAATCCAGGTGTTAGCCCTTTTTCCTAAACCAAGTTATGCATGTGACCAAGAGCTAGAACCTAGTGCTAGTCCTAAGGGGTGCTATTTGGGGCTCCTTTTCTCTTGAATTTCTAACCAACTGAATTCGGTCATCGCCAAGCTGACTGACAGTTGTAGGTTACCCTACCCTACCACCTTCCTTCATAACGTTGACATCAAATATAATGGTTGGTGGTGACTTTTCTCTTACAATTTCTATGGTGGAGATCCACTATGAAACATTTGGACTTCGGGGTTTTCCACTTGTACAACTTGAAACCGTTCCATCCAAGTAACCGAATCACCGTAGATCTCAGAGATCTGAAGGTTTACACTTTACCTCAGTTAACAGTTGTAGTTCAATCCAGAGTTGAAAACTCCAGGGATCTCTTTTAATCAACAACCCATTTCCTCCGGAGCGTCGAATTGCCAACCCTATGAAGGACTCAGACATGAATATCTAACAACCCTTGTTGTTTGCTAGATCTATGGATATCCTTTACTCCAGAAGCTCGGAACTTCTAGGTCTTCGCAAACCTATACCCTACCTCTTAACCTTGTTAAAGAGTGGAACTCCGTATGTCTAAGGGATCGAAGGTTCCCACACCCTGCTCAGATCTATGGCTAGAAGTAACTTCAGAGCTCCCACACTTCAAAGAACTGTGTTTCTCTATATTCCTTTCTCCCAAAGCAACAACCTTTCGGAGTGATGTGGCAGAGACGTTGTCACAATTGATGATGTGTTACCACATTTAGAGTGACACGTGTCACTTGAATTGGTGTAGATGATGTAACCAAGGTACCCAAAATTAGTTCAATGTGTCATCAACAATCAATTGACAGGTGGCCTATGACATGTCATCTGAGATAGAGTTTATGAGAATGGGGTTTCGACGCTTTGATGCTTTGGGTCTGGGTATTCGAAAGTTATAGTTGTTGCATTCATGTTCCTTACAAATTTGCGAAGGATGAAACCAAATATCTCTCAGTCCTAGTTTTACTGAAAACAACGGTCATGATTAACTTTGGAATTCAGGACCTTTCCCACCCTCACAACTTTAACTCACCTCCCGAACAATCAAAATTTGAATACCCGGATCTACAGACACGTGTACCTAGCATTTAACGGTACTCATGTACTCTGAACTTCAGGACTATGGGAGTCACTTATCCTTAACACCATGAATATTCTTTTCAAATTGTCGAACCTTCGAATATGAAGGCTCATAGATCCAATGACCCTTATTCGATTGACAGATCTAGGAATATTCTCCACTCCGGGACTTCAAAGATTCAGGGTTTCCTTCACTCTTTACCTTTATGAACCTTTTAATCCGATTAGCCGAACTCTTGGGGATCCAACGAATAGTATTCCTTCAGTGATCTATGATGTAGGTCATCTCATGACTTGACACTTTGGGGCTCTCTTAAAACAAGTGACTCGGATCCGTCAAAGTGGCGAAGCTTGAAGGGCATAAGGCTTTATCAAGTGCACATGTTTTTTCTGATCAGACAGTCATTTGAACTCCTGATTTTTTTCTCATATCAAATGACGCATGTCCATTTTGGGAATTTGTCTTCGGATCCAGATGCTCGATTCTTAAAGGTTCTCACTTGTCAAATTTTCTTCCTGAAATCTGATCACTTGTGCGACTTCAAAAGCATTATCTCTTCTGAGCTTGGGATTTTGTAACTATAACAAGATCTTTGATCCTTGATAGTGATCAAATATTTCATTCATGACATTACCATATGATTCCTTTCTTGAGCTTTACCTTTGAAAATAACACGAAATCTCATTAGTGCATCCCTCATGAGCTCTAGATTCTAATTGTTGAGTGTGTATTTTGCATCTCCTCTGTGTATGTTCACACTATCTCTCTTGAGATTGTACTTATGAATGTTTTGATCTCTGCTCGACGTGAGAGGCTCTTTGTGCACTCCTAGTGTTGTATCCTTTGAACCTTGGTCCTTCAAGAAGCCATCTGCACACTTCTGGAATTGACTCTGGAGGTGTTTCACTGTGTTACTAGAAGAGAAGATTCAAGCTTCTTACATAACTTTTAACTCGTTCTTAGACCAGAATTTCTTCGGTTACAGGTTTATTTCCTTCACAATTTTATCTAGTTCATAAGGATACAAAGTATGACTATGGTTTCTACCTTGTGTTGAGAGTATTTCTATGTTGTTTTCCTTTTAAATTTTTGATGTGGATTGGATACCTATGTTCTTGGTTGTACCCTATAGGGTGTCACACATTGAGGGAAACATTAGTAATTTGAAACTGTCACAAATGATATATGGATATTAAGGGACTCTGTTTTACTGTTAAGTTTTTGTCATGATTTTATTGAAATAGTCCCTGACCTTTAATTAGTAAGATGGTGAGTTATTTTTTAATATAATACCTAGTGTTATGAGATGATGACTAAGATGCTAGATTCTCTATCTTAATTGAAGAATTTGCAGAAAGGAATATTAATATTTACAATGGACTTTGAATATAAAGGTAAGGGAATTAGATAATTCCTTGTTCCTCAAAAAAATCACTAGTCTTGAGACCTTAAATGGTCAAGATCAATCAGATGAATCCTAGACTTAAGCGTTGATTATGTGTCTTGGAAGTCCGAACCTTGCAGGATAGCTTGGGTGGGTAGTTTGAATATCATCTCATGTGATGTAGCAGATCCTTGATGCTTTAATTAGTATCTAAATCTAGATTGTAAATGAATTGAGAGAAGCATAATGTGTTTTACCGATATATGTTATTATCATGAATTTGACTGCAATTGACTGAAGTTTGTTAATGTCATGTTTCTCCTGTTCTAATGATGTTGATCAATGTTTTAGAAAAAAATCAGAGTGTTTCTCATTTATTTATGTGACGTAACAGAGGGGTTGTTATAGAAATTATGAAATTTGGGAAAATCCCCAACTTCTGGGTGAAAATTGGAGCTTGAATCGCTCAGAAATGTCAATTTGATAGGTACAAGCATCCAATTAATAGTTGCAAGGTCAAATTTGAAAAAGAAAAAGGTTAATTGCAGAGTTGAGCCTTTGAATTTCATTGCTGATGGAAATTTTATGAAAAGTAGGCATTATTGACAAAATGGAAAATTTTGAATATTTGGAAAATTTGAAATTTTCAGTATGAGTGACGTTGATGATGACTTGGATGGTTATGATGTGGAGGTCCAAGTGATTTGGAGGTGTCAGGTGGAATCCAAGTGACAAAGTTAAAAGTAGCGGGGGTATACAAGTTGATAAATGGTAGGACAAGTGTCGTCGCGAGGTTCATTTTGGGATAAAGGGACCATGTTATCAGTCGAGCATTTCCCAGCCCAAAATGAGACTAGATCGTTGATCAAAATTATCCTCTGCTATTGGATATTTTAGAGGTAAGTTACACTGTTAATGATTGAGCATATTCTTCCCCAAAATAGATTTGAACCATCAAATCATATCAACTCCCACTGTTGGATATTTCAGAGGCAAGTCGCTCCATTAAAGGTTGAGTAGTTGTAGCTTCCAAATCAATATGGGTTGTCATATTGGAAAAATATCCATCATTGAATATTTTGGAGTCAAGTTACATTTTTAATCTTCGATCACTTCTCAACCCAAAATCAATCTCCACTATTAGATAAGGTCAATATTGATCGTCATATATTTCATAGGTAAGTTGTGATGTTATTCATTGAGCACCTGTAGTTCTGGAATGATTTTGCATCATTGATATTAATAAATATCATCAGTTGGATTTGACCTTGATGTATTGGCCAAGTATAGTGCACCATGTGAGGGAGGTAGGGAAAAATTTGGACCCTCTCTCTCATTCATGGCAGAGATGGTGCTAGGTGGTAGGAAAAATACAAAAGGGGTCAGGTGGCCCATGAATTTGGTAAAGTAGAGAGAGAAAGAGGAAAGGGGAAAGAAGAAAGAGGAAAAGGAATGGGCCAAAGGGTGATGGGGAACCTAGGTGGATAGGTATATTATATGGATGCCTCACCTATTGACATGTAGACACTTATTCTATGTCAACAGGTACATGTCATGGTATGTCAACAAGATAAGAGGTGTATAAAAAAGAAGTCTAGAGCCAAAAAATTATTTTGACCATAATAGAATTAGTTCAAATCCAAATCAAATGAATTTTCATGGGTAAGTCCATCGTGAGGAAGAATACAAAAGAACTAATGGGGGCCATTAGCCATTTCTATTACAGTTCTCCAGAAATTCCAAATTAGTGTTTTTTAAAGAATAAGGTGGTACTCAATAGCAGAAGTCCTATTGCATGTAATATTTGGACCAAAAGAAACATGACCAAGCATGAAAATACCCAGTGGATATTTTGACCAGATTCCAAAGGGTTTGGAGTGGAGGTATCAAAATAGGGCCAAATCCATTATTATGGACCATTTTTTAGGGATTTTTGATATCTTCAGAGGAGGAAAAGGGACCCCAAATCCCAAATATGGAAAAATTTATTTAATAAACATTTTACTTACTCAAAAAGACAAATAAATTTGTATTGGTAAACATTTCCTAGTTCTGCTCATTTTGGGGGATAATCAGTTTGGCTAAAAATTCCAAGTCTGGGAAAAGTTTAGAAAGGACAAAGTTGACAATTCCATATTGCTACAAAAAAGTGACTGGATCATTAGATGAAAAATATAAATGTTGATGTGTTTTCACCATCAAGAATAATACCTATTCTTGGTATATAATCTTTTCTAGTTCACAACATATTTTCTTCTACATGCGGTAGAAGTTGGTCTCTGAGATTAATTGTACTAGTGAGACAAATACAAAAAGGGGAAAATTTGTTGCTTTTAGAGAGCGATATATTTCAACTTAGGGATTAGAATTGATCAATAGAGTAGTCAATGGAAATCTATTGAAGAGTAGAATCATCCCATCTAGCTAGAATTTATATTTGAGCGACAACAATTCTTAGGAAATTAAAAGAAGGAAACTAGTGGCTTTAAAGAGCAGGAAATACGCATAATTTCCATAATTGAAAAATTCTCCCTATCTAACATAATTTTGTTGCATGCACATTTTTTAGAGTTATGGGTATAGGAAGAGTAGATCAAGTTTGGTACGAGGACTAGAGAAATGGAGGATTCACCGAGAAACTACAACCATGAAGAAGAAGTGAAAGGCCTGGACATCAACTTAGGTAATGAAGAGACATAGTCCAATGTGCATAGAAGTAGAGTGGATCCAACATAATTGGTTGAAAATTTTGAGGATGGAAGTGTAGAGATATAGGGATGAGAATGAAATTTTTATAAGATCCCAAGAAGAGTATAATCAAAATTAACACTTAGTTGCTATAAAATGCGAACAATTTGCATAGGTGAATCAATAAGAATTCTAGTACAGAACATGCAATATAACACAAAACTCATGCTAGGATGGATGATTACATAGGATATATGAACTCAATAAGTGATAGTAGACATAATCATTCACATATAAATTCATCTAGGAGATCACATTCATTCTCAGAGTCAGAAAGAAACCAAAATTTATCTCATGTAAAACATCAAAGGAAAAGGTCTGAGTTGGATTTTTTGCAAGGAAAACTTAGGAAGCATAAGCCACCTACATTTAATGGAGAGAACATGAAATGATAATATGTTGAAGCATGGTTTTTTGGCATGAGAAAATACTTCCATCTACATAATTATTCCTCAAACCTTGAAGCAAGGATTGCAATCTACCATATTCGGGGGAAAACTACCATGTGGTGGGGCCAACTAAAGTAGTTGAAGCATCTGGATGAGAAGAGAGTATCATGGAAGAAATTAAAAAAGTATTTAAAAAAATGATACTTATCATAACATTATTATGACATGAATATGAAAGAGTTATTTAAACTCAAGCTTGGAAGCATGACTATGGAAGAGTCTGAAAATAAGGTCTTGGAACTCATGAGGTATGTAGATTTCATCAAGGATAAGAAAGTGAAAACTCACAGAATATTAAGTGGACTACCATCATTCTGCAAGGGAAAAAATCAATTTAATGAGCACAAGACCTTGGATAAATCCATAAGGAAAGCGAAATATTTGTATGAGCAGAACAAAGGAAGGCCAACTTTTCAAAAGGATTGGGATTAAAAGAAGAAAATCAAGATGGATCAAAGGAATAAGGGATTCAAGCCAACTTTCTTCAGGAACAACCCTCATACATATCAACAAGGGAAGATAACTTAAAGTGAACCAAATATGTCAGATTATTTGGGGAAAATTCCAAGGAAATAACCCATAAAGTGTTGGGGATGTGAAGGAGATAACATGTTCAAACATTGTCCTCACAAGGGAAAGAGAATGAATATTGTTCACAACATCCAAGAAGTTGTTACGGTGGAAGACATGGGTAGAAGCATACCAATGATTTATGCAACCTTTGACAACAACCGAGCATAATACCAATCCCACATGATTGAAGTGGAAGGTAAAATTGATAATAAACCCATAGCTATGTTGATTGATGTATGGAGCTGTCCTAGTGTCCAAGACTTTTTACAGGATGAGCATGCCCAAGCTGAAATAATTACAAATGAAACTTTAAGAACTCTTGAAGAAGGTGTACAATGCCTAAGTGTCTCACCTTGGGGTGCCCTAGTGCTCTTTGTGAAGAATAAGGATGGAAACTTAAAGCTATGTCTTGATTTCAGGAAACTGAATAAGGTTACAATAAAGAACAAGTCTCTTTTGCCAAGGATTTATCATCTTTTTGATCAGCTAAAATGAGAAATAATATTTTCCAATTTTGAAATCAATTTTATCACCCAATCTAAAACTTATGCAAAGCCTTCACAAGATGCAAGGAAAGTGTAACATATGGAAGTAGTTGCCACTGTCACCTTAACAATTACTTCTCTCGTTTTAGTGAATGATTAAGATCCAACACAAGGGAGGCTTCCCTAGCAACCTCAAAGGATCCTATAGAAAAAATAAATCAAGTCTATGACCCCCTATCTCGGTCACTCATTTATACCACCAACTAGATCAANGGGGGGGGGGGGGTGATGTTTCTAAGACAATGAAAGATATATACCACAACAAATGAATCAAGTAAATTCCCTAAAACACTACTTATCAAAGGAAAATCAGTGGTTGTGATAAAAATTTCAATAGAAGATGATTCTATAACGGTTGTGATAGTAATATAACGGTCCTAAAATTAACAATGGTTGTGACAGTAATATAAGATGATTCCATAGAAAAATCAATGGTTTTAACAGTAATACAACTGTCATAAAATTATCAAATATGCAATTAAAGAGCGACTAAATGTAAGGTAAACTAACACATTAAATAACCAATGATTGTTGAAACATAAATGACATAAAAATATTTTAAATCAATACAAGACGTCAATCCCTAATGGGTGAAACTAAAAAAACTATACAATAAATTATGTTAGAGATAATTCGAAGTAAAGAATGCAAGATATTGGGTTAGGAATGGTAAATAAATGAAAATACAATGCAACTAAACCTAGAACTAGCATAATACATCAAGAGAGAGAGAGAATTAGGGTTTTAAAAGTAACTTGCAAAGGTGAATGACTAGTGTCATATAGTTTCCTTGGGCACATGTGTCAGAAATTTGGCTTAGGTTGATGGATAGTTGGTATGGATTGTTGGTTTTCATTGATTTCAAACATTGGGGAGTGATATTGTATATTGATGTCAACCCTTGGAGAAAGTCCGATAGCGAATTCTGGTAGCACAAAGGTTTGGGTAATGGACCCAAGTTTGTTTGATGTATAATGGTATGCGTTTTAATACATTTGAAGGTAATACTATGCTATATGGATAGTACATGTCATGTCATTTTCAGTGGTATGTGGAACATCACATAACTCCTCATGGTTAGAGAATTATGGCCATGTGAAGTTGGAGAACTCGGGTTTGGGTAATGGACCCAAGTTTGTTTGATGGATAATGCTATGATTTTTGATATATTTGAAGGAAATACTATTCTATATGGATAGTGCATGTCATTCCATTTCCAATGGTATGTGGAATGTCACATAACTCCTCACGGTTAGAGAGCTATGGCCATGTGAAGTTGGAGAACCTTCATGAGTCATTTAGAAGCCCCAAAAAGTCAAAGTAGTCAAAGTGTTTGCAAAGAAGAAATTATTTAAATAATAAAGTGAAGTGATGAGTGTACTATAAATCAAAGTGCATACAAAATAAATTATTTAAATAATAAAGTTAATGGAGAAATTACTAAGTAGACAAGTGGTTAGAAGTGGGTTAGCTCTAAAATAAGGAAATTAGGTTAAGATGGTTAAAAGGAAACCCCTTGAGGAAGCTACATGAAAGTATAAATAAGAGGCAAGGCTCTCTCATTTTAATCACACTTGAGCATATTGAATATCTACAGGTGACTGAGGTAATGAAAGGATATCTAAGTCGAATTTCAGAGGGAAGGTGAAGTAAAGAAGTCCAAAATTCGAGGGTGGATAAATTCTTCTGATGATGCTTTCTAAGGTATGTTATTTATAGGTCATCTCACCATTTTCACAATAATTTTTTTTCTAGAATGATTAAGACCGTGAAATTGGGATTCCATTGAGGAAACATATCCAAGTAACCATGATACAAATTTCAGCTTGTGGGTCATTGTATTTTTGGAGTTACACTCTGTGGAAAATAGGGTTTGTGGCTAGTCTTGAAACTAGTCTAAAATAGGTGTTTCGGGTAAAAATATCATAACTTCTTCATAAAATATCGAAATTCAGTAAGACAAAATGTGTTGGTTAGAATACATTCTTTAGTATTCAGTGTACAATTTTCATATTGATACAAAAAATATTCCGTGCTCGGCACGCTCTACAAGTTTGCTCTCTAGAATAAGCCAAAAATTCAACAAGGTATGCCATTTTTGCTATAACTCCTTTTCTGAGAGGTTCCAAGTAGTGAAACCTGGAGGAATTTCACAAAACACACTAAAGAACATTGTGTACTATTTTCAGATCTTTATTCATTATAGGTGCATAGTTGTGATTATTTCAAGTTAGGGTTGTTGACTAATCCAAAACTAGTCATGTGAGACTAAAGTAAAGTTTGATGAAAATGTTAGTGTCTTGTTGTTAAAGTCAAGGAAGGTTTGCAGGTATGTGATCATATACACTAGGTCTATTACAGAGTTACAAATCAAATTTGGATGATGAAATTGATGAGGGATTTTGGTTGAGGTACATGTTGGGTACATGGTTGAGACAAGTAGTTCATGAGTTGGCACATACATGAGGTGTATAGTTGATGATGTTGGTACATATTGATGATTCATAGTTGATGAGTAGTTGATACATTATTGGTACATACTTGGTACATGGTTGGAGGCACTTGTTAGTAGTATTGTTGACACATGGTTTATGGATGATGTAGCATACTTGTATTGGTATATTATTATAAGCACATATTGATCTTGGTGAAGATTATGAGTTGTTGTGTTATGCTTGGTTGATGCACATATTTGAGAGTTGTCTTGGGGATTGATCTTGGTGAGTAGGTCTAATTTATTTGATAAGATTGATGAGATAGGTTGTTGTGATAGGTTTTTTGGAATGGTTATTGTGACAGGTTATTCGTACAGGTTTGGTGCATGGTTGATGCACTCGTTGATGGTACAAGTTGAGGTATAGGTTGGTGCATGGTTGATGCAATTTTTTATGGTACAGGTTGATAGCAGGTTGTTTGGTACAGGTTGGTGCATGGTTGATGCACTTTATATGGTACAGGTTGAGGTACAGGTTGATGCATGGTTGATGCATGGTTCAGGTTATTGGTACAAGTTGTTTGGTGCAGGTTTATTGGTACAGGTTTACAACAGTATATCTCACAGTGATAGTGTGATATTGGTTCCATAATTATACTTATACATTAGGGAGGTTGGATGGGGCAAGGACAGGTGGTTGTATCCGCCTTCCGGTTGTAGATGGAGAACATAGGGGGTTGTAGCCTCCTTCTGGTTGTAGCCAGTGAATTGGGGAGTTGGAGCTTCCCTCAGGTTGTAGCCTGAGAAACTAGGGGGTTGGAGCCTCCTTCCAGTTGCAGCTGGAAAACAAAGGAAGTTGGTGCTTCCAATGAATGTAATTCTTAAAGACATATAAAAAAAAACATTTCATGGTTTTCTCCCACTTTGGGTTTCCATGTAAAACACTGGTGTACTGTGTATGTGTGTGATTTCTCATTTTTTCATTGTTAATTTACTCTGCAACTATTGGTTGATAATTCTACATTGATATAACACTTGCATTTTATGGTGAAAAAGGATTAAATTTATCTATTACGGATTCACCCCCCCTCTCAATAATCCAATAATTGGTATCAGAGCTGGTTCCTTCAGGAAACAATTTAACCAATGTAAGGAGATCATGGATTATTCTGAGAATGGAGTACCAATGTTTAATGGTCAGAATGGTTTTAAGTATGAGATGTGGAGTAGAAGGAAGGAAGTATTTTTACAGGAACATGGACATTATACTTGGCTATCAGTTGTTACAGGATATGATATTTCAAAAAGGGAAAAGACTGCAGCCAAGAAGGAATTGAAGAAGAAAAACAAAATAGCAATGGATTTCATCTGGGAATGATTACCTAATCCGGTAAGAGAAAAGGTTGGTAAATGTTCATCAACCAAAGAACTTTGGGATAAGTTACATGACGTATATTCTTCACCCATCATAGATTCAAAAAATGCGAAAGAAGATGCATATAGAAATCAAGAAGAATTATGTTCATCATGTCAAACATATTCAGAAGATGAAGAGTACATAATCATCAGAGAATTGATTAGTGCTTTAGATGAACTAAGAAAATAAAACGAGTCACTCAAGAAAGAATTGATGAAACAAAAGTAAAGTGTTCACATTTTTGAAGAATCCCAACAGGTCATCGAGAACTTAAGAACTCAGCTAGGAGAAGCCAGAAAGATTGAAGAAAATCTTGAATATCAAAAGTAGTATTTGGAAGCCAACATAGAAGCACATAAGGAAGAAGAAGAAATGAGAGAGAAGATATTGACAAATCATATTAAGGAAAGAACTAACGATCTAAACTAGCTTGAGGTAGAGTTTGGTAAAGAAGAGAAAGGACTTGAAGAAGAAATAATCACATTAAAAATTCAACTTGAAGAAGCGAAAAGAACAGAAGAATTCACGAAGTCTCAGATAACGAAGAAAGAAGAAGAGGTTAACAATCTTGAAGAAGAAGTTGTCACATTGAGAAGTAAATTTGTCAAGCTCAACAAGAATGTTAAAGAGATAGAAACATCCACATCAGTTATATAGAATGAAGAGAAGCACTCTAGGTTGCTAGAAAATAAGAATGAAGAAAATAGAAAGAGTTATGTAGAAGTGCTCAAAGGAAGGAATCATGGTCAACCCGAATCTAAGAAAACTATTGAAGATACATATTCAAGAAGACCATCCATGTTCAAGCCACAAAGAAGCTTCAATCATGATCATGATCAGTCAAGGAAAAAATTCAGAAGGACTACGCCACAAAGAAGATCATTCACTCACATGTATGCAAATTTATTTTATGGTCATTGTTTTTATTGTACTAACTTTGGACATAAGGTTGCAGATTGCAGGGATTATAAAAGAAATGTTCAAGAAATAAATGCCTATGTGGCCCCATGTAACATTGAATGTTACAAATGTCATAACTATGGACACACAACTAGTGATTGTAGAAGCATGATCGATACTTCCATGAAAGAGAACACTGATATCAGATGTAAGAAAGTGTGGATAAGAAAACATGAAGAACAGGTGAACAAACACCAGGTCCCAGAGATCACAAGATTGGCAATAAAACGAGATGAATAAAATTCTACAGAGAAAAATAAATATGTAAGATACATAAAGGTTTGGAAAATAACTGAAAGAAAAGAAGGACAAGTAAATAAGGAACGGGTTCAAGAGATTGTACTTTCTGGCATTGTAGTGAAAGATGAATCCATAGACATAAAGAAAGAAGTCAGAGCTTGGAGAGATGATAAATCTACCAATGAAGATGATTATGAATATACCAATGAAGATGATTATGAATATACCAATGAAGATGATTATGAATACACATCAGAGAAGGAATTGTTCTGAGCCATCCGTCTTAGAGACTCCTAGGTAAAATGAATATTAGACAGGGGGAGTCTATGCGATAGATGTGGCAGACTAAAGAACCATCCTTCGAGAAGCTTGCATAGTTTCATAAGACAAATACAGAGCAGTCAATTAGTAGAAGTACCGTTTGATAGATTAATCAAGACTTCATGATATTATAGTGATAATTGGGTTAGTATTATGGACAGTTGCACAAGTAGAGTCTTGGATAGTATGGAGAGATATGGATTAGTAAGAATACTTAGCAGGTTTGGACAAATATATGACAGTGGACGAGAGCATGGATTCATAGATTGGTTCAAAGAGTGGTTCAGAGACAAAGGAACATTATCATAATGGATGATAATTACAAAGGAAATGGCTCGAACAATGCTAATGGATTCCAAATTGACAGATATTTTTTGGACACATGCAATGCATGTAGTAGTTCACATTCAAAATAGATGAATTCTCAGAAACAACAATGAAAAAACTCCCTACGAACTATGGAAAGGAAGCACATACAAATCTACATCAAGAATGAATTTGAAATGTCATTACTTGGAGAACTATCCCTCTTTATGGGTCTTCAGATATGTCAAAGCAACCAATGAATTTTTATTTCTCAAAGTATAGCAGAGAAATGCTAAAGAGGTTCGGAATGGAATATTGCAAACTAGTTACCACTCCTATGCAAACCAGTTGCAAGTTGAGAAAATATGATGATTCAAAGTCTACAGACTAGAGGCAATACATGTCAGTGATTGATATCTTACTATATGTGACAACATCCATACCAGATGTAATGGAGGCAGTTGGACAAGTGACACGATTTCAAGCAACACCAAAGGAATCACATGTATTAGAAGTGAAAAGGATTTTCAGATATTTCAAAGGAACAAAAGAGTTTGGACTATGGTATCCAAAAGGAAAGGATCTATCACTTATTGCCTACATAGATGCAGATTGGGTAGGTTGCATTGATGACTGATGAAGCACCAGTGGAGCAACGTTCTACTTGGGTGAGTGTTTAGTATCATGGTTAATCAAGAAAAAATCATCACTATCCTTATCTACAACTGAATCAGAGTCTATTGTAGCAACAACATGTTGTACACAGGTTCTATGGATGAAACAAACTCTGACAGATATACAGATTGAGTATGATGATCCCATTCCAATATATTGTGATAATACAAGAACCATCAGTATCTCAAAGAACTTGGTGATGCACTCCAAAAAGAAGCACATTCCAATCAAGTATCACTTTCTACAGGAACATGTTGCAGAGAAGAACATCAGAGTTGAATATGTAGGCACAACATAACAAGTGGCAGACATCTTTACAAAACCGCTTCCACGTGAAGCCTTTGAGTATCTTCGCTAGAGACTCAGAGTAATTTCTACTCCAAAATGAATGCTTTTGAATACTTATCTTATATGTCTTATATTTTCACGAGGAAGCACCATAAATAGGACAGTTCAGGTTGGGAGATCAGTTTCAGGAAGAGTTCAGTCAGGGGGAGTATCCCCAAGGACAGTTAAGTTAGGGAGAGCAGCCCCGATAATAGACCCAAGTTTGTTTGATGTATAGCGGTATGAGTTTTAATATATTAGAAGGTAATACTATTCTATATGGATAGTACATGTCATTCCATTTCTTGTGGTATGTGGAACACCACATAAATCCTCACGGTTAGATAGTTATGACCATGTGAAGTTGGAGAACCCAGGTTTGGGTAATGGACGCAAGTTTGTTTGATGGATAATGGTACGCATTTTGATATATTTGCAGGAAAGACTATTCTATATGGATAATACATTTGATGCCATTTCCAATGGTATGTGGAATGTCACATAAATTCTCACGGTTAGAGATTTATGGCCATGTGAAGTTGGAGAACCCTCATGAGTCATGTAGAATCCCCCAAAAGTCAAAGTAGTCAAAGTGTTTGSAAAGAAGAAATTATTTAAATAATAAAGTGAAGTGATGAGTGTACTATAAATCAAAGTGGATACAAAATAAATTATTTAAATAATAAAGTTAATGGAGAAATTACTAAGTAGACAAGTGGTTAGAAGTGGGCTAGCCCTAAAATAAGGTAATTGGGTTAAGATGGTTAGAAGGTAACCCCTTGAGGAAGCTACACGAAAGTATAAATAAGAGGCAAGGCTCTCTCATTTTAATCAAACTTGAGAATATTGAATATCTACAGGTGACTGAGGTAACCAAAGGATATCTAAGCCGAATTTCAGAGGGAAGGTGAAGTAAAGAAGGTCGAAATTCAAGGGAGGATAAATTCTTTTGATGATGCTTTCTAAGGTATGTTATTTATAGGTCATCTCACCATTTTCGAAATAATTTTTTTTCTAGAATGATTCAGACCATGAAATTGGGAGGCCATTGAGGAAACATATCCAAGTAGCTTTGATACAAATTTCAGCTTGTGGGTTGTTGTATTTTTGGAGTTACACTCTGTGGAAAATAGGGTTTGTGGCTAGTCCTGAAACTAGTCTAAAACATGTGTTTCAGGTAAAAACGTCATAAATTATTCATAACAGACCAAAATTCAGTAAGACCAAATGTGTTGGTTAGAGTACATTCTGTATTATTCTTTGTACAAGTTTTAGA
>ML822789.1:39436-77321 GCA_009831015.1 Picea engelmannii
TGTGTGTGTGTACAAATGAGAGGAACTTGACCTCTATTTATACACATAATTGACTCTCGAAAAGACGCAACCCTAAGAGGGGTTGTTTTGACTTTTACAATAAGGATAACAATAAAATAATAATTTATTTTGAGCTTATTTATACAATATTATTACAATAACATTCTTGAGGTTTGATCAATACTTGAATACAAATAATATCTTTCGTAGTTACATCACAATATCAACACTCACTCTTAACTAGGAAGGTATTCTTTTTTGCCACAAGAGCTCATGACCATTGACTGTTGAACATATGAATCTATACATCATCAGATATTGTAACATAAATAAATATATAATAATTATAATAAATAAGAAATACAAATAACTAATAAATAATAATTAATAATGAAGAGTTATGGCATCCTAATGAAAGGACACATCTCTTCATGAAAGGGAACCCTATGTGGGTATATAGGACCCTTATTTCTCATTGTAATATCATCTCATCTCATATTCATTATTCATATTATTATTATACTATATGGATTTATGTGTACTATGATATTTATATTGGTTATTCTTTGTGTGAGCAAAGTTTGTTCATCTCATTTGGTATCAGAGCGACATCTGATCTTGGCTTTTGGCCATCTAACCTTTGGTTAAAATTACGTTGTCTTTGGCAACATATCTATTGGTTGTTGAATGCAACTATAGTACTCTTAAGAGTTTCTCCGAAAAACTGGTCCTTGACCATAATTGGCCCTTGGCCATTTGAAGTCTAAAATTTCCACTACACAATACAATATTGAAGAAAATTAAAATATTACCCAAAAATTAAAAAAACAAAAAAAAAAATTAAAGTAAAGAGATTCCTTCCACCTTGCATTGAAAAGAAATAAAGTGTAAAAGAATGTTTTAAACTACCACAAATTTTCCGGTAAATTCAAACTCTCTTACTTCAGCACAATAATTAAATATCTCTATCGTGGAAATTCACGTACAAGAAGTTTGGTTGCCATATAAAAAAATAAATAAATAAAAGAGAAAAAGGAAAAAAGAAAAAATACGCGCGCGCACACACACACACACATATATATGATACAAAAAATAAAGAATATATATATAAGGAAAAAGAAAAGAATATATTTTTTACTATTATAAATAAAATAAAAGAATAAAAAAAAAACATTATTACCATCTAGCTCGTACATCATACAACATAATTTTTTTGTACAAATTTAAGTGCACTGTTCATTATACCAATCCATACAATTTCCATAGAAGTAAAAGGTTAAATTGCCACCGTTTAACAAAAAGTCGTGATCTTTGATAAAACAAAAGAGAAAGGAAAAAAATTAATTAACTTCTACGTTATATTAATTTTAAGAAGTGAATAATATAAGGTGAAAAAAATAATAGGAGGATATATAATAAAAAATTCAAATGTTTTAATTAAAAAAAGAGGTTGTTTTAAAAGTTCACAAATTCCGTGAGTTAAGGAAAGAGTATAAATAAAAGAGTTATTTTGGAAAGTGTGAAGGTAATATTAAATTATTTTTCATTAATTACCAAGGAAAAAAAGAGAAGAGATTAAGTGAATATAAAAGTACTTTTGGTAAAGTATAAGAAAATATTCAAAGTTTGTAAACTCTATATATAAAAAGAAGAATTATCAAGGATTATTTTCTTAAAAGAGTATAAAGGAATATTAAAGGAAGATATCTATTAGGTCAAGAAGCTTAAGGTTTATTATTATTATTAAAGGGATATTATAATAATTATAAGGTCAATTCAAATTAAAAAAATGGATTTTAAGGAAGAAATATTTTCTGGTAAAAATCATCTAATTAGATACATCAAATTATTGATATTTAGAGAAAATATTCAATAAAAAGAAATTAGCATCCACATTTGTCCAGATAAGAAGAAAAATCACATTAATATCGATTTGGTGAATCAATTAATAATTCCAAAGACAAGTGTAATCAAAACAAAATACCGTTTTGGCAATAAATATGACATCAAGGACTTACTGTTGACACTCAAAGATTATAAACTTGTATCGAATTTTGAGATTACGACTATATATGAAAAAGAGGTTGATATAATCCTCGGTTCAATTTGGTTAGAGACATTGGGTAGCTTAATATTAAACTTTGAGAACAAGTTTTTAATGTTTTCTTACAAGAAGAAAAAAATAACATTACATGACGTCTCAGTGAAGTTAGATTCAATATCTACATCAAAAACTCTTAATCAGATATCCAAAATTCTACTTTTGGATAAAAAAAAATCAATACTTGAGATCCAAAAAGAGTGTGACAAAATTATCATAGATTAAGATGCATAAATTTGTCGTCTAAAGAACCATAATCAAAGTTTGGTCACACAAATCAAGAAGTTGAAGAACGAGAAGAAATCAAAAAAGTAAAGGTTAGAACAATTGTACAATAAAGAGGCAATGACCAGTGAAGAAACAATACTTGAACCTATTGAAATCAAGAAGCTTATAGTTAAAAAAATCTAGACCTCAAAGAAGGGAATAAACATTGATCTAGTTGAATTACCAATAGTATCAAGAGTTGAAGAGAGATCCAACAAACAAGATTCAAAAGATATTTGGGTGCCTTATCGTCATTCGAATCACAAGAGTCGTTACGACCAACAACAAAGTTAAGAGGAATATGAACAATGGTCTTTTTACTGACAACTGAAGTACAAAATTGTAAAGGAACAAAGACAAAATTGACAACTTGTATGGAAGCTTGAAATGAGAATCTGTGTCAGAACAATCGATAATCAAGAAGTTCCAATGAAGGTAGATTTAGGATGGGTCACTCCCCAAAATATGAAACACGTCAGTTTAGGAATTCAAAGGTTGTATCAACTTGTTTCATCGAGTATCGCAATTATAAGCACAAAATATATTGAGAAGACAGTGTCAGCCAGAACAAAAGTTAAGGGAAAGCCTTCAGTATTTATGCTTTGAGGAAAAAATATGTTTAAGGGGAAGGCAATGTAACATAAATAAATATATAATAATAATAATAAATAACAAATACAAATAACTGATAAATAATAATTAATAATGAAGAGTTATGACATCCTAATGAAAGGACACATCTCTTCATGAAAGGACACCCTATGTGGGTGTATAAGGCCCTTATTTATCATTGTAATATCATCTCATATCATATTCATTATTCATATTATTATTATTATCCTATATGGATTTATGTGTACTATCTTATTTATATTGGATATTATTTGTGTGATCGAACTCTATTCATCTCATATATCCATAGTACAACATGACTTCACAACCAATGCATCCAAGACATATGGGTAGCTCTCAAATAGCTCCAATATGTCACCATGACATCCACTACTATCAAACAATTGGCTTAGGTTGATGGACAATCCGTTTGGATTGTTGGTTGTCATTGATGTCAACACTTCGAGAGTGATACTGTAGATTGATGTCAACCCTTAGATATTGATGTCAACCCTTGGAGAAGTTCAATAGTGAAGTCTAGTAGCACAAAGGTATGGGTAAGGGAATCGATTTTTTTTTATGTACAAATGCATGAAGATTAGTGAATATGCAAGTAATTCTATTATACATGGATAGTACATTTCATGTCATTTTCAGTGATATGTGGAATGCCACATAACTCCTCACAGTTAGAGAGTTATGGCCATGTGAAGTTGGAGAACCCTCATGAGTTATCTAGAAGCCCATAGAAGGTCAAATAAGTCAATTATTCTAGAATCTCCTAGAATATGTTTACTAGTCAAATTGATGGTAACTAGGAGTTAATCATGGGTATAATTGTTGCATTAATAAAATAATTAAAAATAAATTAGTTGCAACAAGAAGTTGTGAGTTTCGTAATTATGGTAAAATAGTTGTGATGAGAAGATTGAATAGTCAAAGTGGTTAACCAAGAAATAAATTAAATAATAAAGTGGTTGCAACAAGTTAGTTAAGGGTAAAGAAGTTATGAATTGACTAATTATAGAAAAGTTAGTTGCAACAAGAAGTTGTGAGTAAAGATAAATTATTTAAATAATAAAGTAGTCAAAATGGTTGCAAAGAGAAATTATTTAAATAATAAATTGGTTGCAACAAGAAGTGGTGAGTTTACTATTTATGGATAAGTCAAAGTGGTTGCAAAAGAAATTAATTAAATAATAAAGTTAGTTGCAACTAGAAGTGGAGAAATTACTATTTGTGGATAAAGTGGTTGTAAGTGGACAAGTGGTTAGAAGTGGGTTGGCCCTAAAAGAAGGAAGTTGGGTAAAGTTAGTTAGAAGATAACCCCTTGAGGGAGCTGCTTGGAGAGTATAAATAAGAGAGCAAGGTAATCTCATTTGTACCTAATCCTACCTATTGAATATCTATTTTGTGAAAGGTCTATTGCAGGTACACATTGATACATCAAGTTACGCAAGTCTAAGGTAGTAAGGGAGGGTTGATGGCGAAAGTTTTGGAGTTGCAGAATTACTGAAAAAACCCTAGTTTTTGAGGTGTACATGGGCTACAATGGAGGAAGTTGCGTACATACACGAGCTGCAGTGGATTAGGGTGCATACATATGCTGGATGAAGAAGAAGAGGTAGTGTAAAGTTGGGAAAAGCCATGAAAGTTTGAGAAGATGAAGATGCCAAGTCTCTAGAATTTGAAAGAAAGCTCTCAGGAAGGTCTATAGTGATTAGGTACAACAGATCTATCTAAAGGTTCAAAATGTATGTCATATTCTTATGTGTAATTGGATATTTCTTCTTACATGTGATATGGTTATGGGAGATTGAGGATTTTCCTTAGAGAGGTTGTTGGTTGTATGGCACACATTGTATGAGATAGATCTACAATAATACATTGTTGGTTATGTAAAGCAATTATTAGTAAGGTTATGGCACTTTGTTTATGAGGTCTATCATGGATAATCTAATACTAGCTAGAGATATATCGTTGATCTGTTGAGGCATATTATTGGAACATGTCTAGAGGTTTTATTGTTGCATTATACTTGCTATAGTGAATGGTTTTGAGGCGGATCTGTTGTAGTATATGGCTGGTACATGTGTGAGTTTTATTGGTATATATTATGTTACATTGTGAGAGGATTTTGTTAGTGTTATTGATATATGATTGGTACACTCTTGAGGCTACATAACGGTGAGGTTTTGGCACATGGTTTGATTTGAGGGTTTATGGTATTTAGATCAAGGATTGTGCGATGTATTGATAGAGGAATTTTGTTGGTTATATTGGTATATGACTTTGGTATATGGTTGAGATACATGTTGGGACATATAGTTGTTGAGTTGGCACATACATGAGGTGTATGGTATGGTGATGTTGGTACATCTTTATGAGTCATAGTTTGACTTGTTGATACATGTTTGGTACATTGCGAGAGGCACATGCTAATAGTATTGTTGGCACATAGTATATGGATGATGTGTCATATATATCCTGATATATTATTAATAAACATCTTGGTATTGGTGATGGTTATGAGGTATTGTGATGTGCATAGTTGATACACTTGTGATGGTACAGGTTGTGTGAATGATTGTTGTACATGGTTGATAGTACCGGTTAATTAATACATGTTGGGACAAGTTGTAGGTTTATGTGATAGAGACAACAAAGGGTATGAGTTTCAAAAAGGTGAAAAACCTAGTTTTTTGAAGGTGTATGTAGGCTGCAGTATAGACAGTCCACGTACATATGCAGGATGAAGTATAGACAGGTCATATACATACATGAGTTGCAACATATACATGGCACGTACCTGTTGGTATTTGTTGGTACATGATAATTACTGGTATAGGTTGATTACATGTTATTGACACAGGTTGGTTACAGGTTGTTGGAATAGATTGATACAAGTTTATAGTGTTATATCTCAAAGTGACAGTGTGGTAGTGGTTTCATCATTTATTTCACACTTATATTTCAGGGCGACAGGACGGGGCAAGGAAAGGGGGTTGTGTCCTCCTTCTGGTTGGTGTCAAAGAATCAGGGAGTTTGAGCTTCCTTTAGGTTGGAACCTGAGAACTAGGTGGTTGTATCCACCTTCCAGTTCTAGTTGGAGAACATAGGGGGTTGTATCCTCCTTCTAGTTATAGCCAAAGAATTGAGGAGTTGGAGATTCCCTCAGGGTGTAGCCTAAGAAACTAAGGGGTTGGAGCCTCCTTCCAGTTGAAGATGGAGAATTGGAAGTTGGTGCTTCCTTGAATGTAATTCTTAAATACATATAAAAAAATTATTTCGTGGTTTTCTCCCGCATTGGGTTTCCACGTAAAATATTGGTGTACTGTGTAGTGTGTGGATGTGTCTATTATTGTTCATTATGCATTGATGGATGTTAATGTTTATGATGCAATAATATATTGATGATGAACTAATGATCATTGTTGCATAAGTTGAAATATTATACATTGTGGTTAAAATGATTAATAATTGGTATAAATTGCTCATTACTGATTCAACCCCCCTCTCAGTAATCCAACAATTGGTATTAGAGCAGGTTTCTTCAAGAGACAAATTAACCATTGGAAGGATATCATGGGATTTACTGAGAATGGAGTACTAATGTTTGATGGGCAGAGTGGTCTAAAGTATGAGATGTGGAGCATAAGAACAAAAACCTTTTTAGAGGCACAAATATATGATATTTTGTATTCAGTTGTGACATGAAATAATGTTACAAAGAAAGAAAAGACTACAACCAAGACAAAATTGAAGAAGAATAACAAAATTACAATGGACTTCATTTTGGAAGGACTATACGATTCAATTAAGGACCAGGTGGGTAGATTTTCATCAACTAAAGAGCTTTGGGATAAGTTACATGATATCTATTCTTCACCCATCACAGAGTCAAAGAATGCCAAACAGGATGCAGGTACCGAATAAGAATAAATATGTTCATCATGTCAGACAGATTCAGAAGAAGAAGAGTACGTAATCAACAAAAGTATGTTTTTTTTATTTAATTGTGAAAAACACAAACATCTTGAAATTGAATTCCCTGAAGATAATGAGACAAAAAAACTAATTGAAATAGAAGACAACTATGAATTAGAACTGATCAGTTCTTTAAATGAACTAAAGGAAGAAAGAGAAGAAAACAAGTCACTCAAGAAAGAATTGATGAAGCAAAAGGAAAGTGTTCAAGGTTCCGAAGAAGCGAAGTAGGTCATCAAGAATTTAAGAGCTCAACTAGAAGAGGCAAAAAGAATTGAAGAAACTCTAGAATATCAAAAGCAGTGGTTTAGAAGCCAACATAGAAACACAAAATCAATAAGCAGAAAAGGAGAAAATATACTGACAGATCATCTCAAGGAAAGAATCGATGAATTAAACCAGCTTGAGGAATAATTTGGTCAAGAAGAGAGAAGACTTGAAGAAGAAATAATTACATTGAAAATCCAACTTGAAGAAGAAAAGAGAACAAAATAAGTCATGGAGTATCAGATAATGAAGAAAGAAGAAGAGGTTGAAAATCTTGAAGAAGAAGTTGTCACACTAAGATTCAAAGTCGTCAAGCTCAATAAGAACGTTGAAGAGACATAAACATCCACATCAACAATAGAGAATGAAGAGAAGCATTCTAGGTTGTCAGAAAATAAGAATGGAGAAAAGAGAAAGAGTTATGCAGAAGTACCTAAAGGAATGAATCATGGTCAACCATAATCTAAGAAAAATGATAAGATACATTGTTGAGAAGACCCTCCACATTCAAGCCACAAAGAAGCTTCAATCATGATCATCCAAGGAAGGAATTCAACAGGACTACACCATTCAGTCGTAGGTACGTAAATTTATTTTACGGTCATTGTTTTTATGGTACTAAATTTGGACATAATGTTACAGATTGTAGGGCTTATGGAAGAAATGTTAAAGAAAAAAATTCTTATGTGGCACCACGTAGCATTGAATGCTACAAATGTCATAACTATGGACACATAGTGTAATTGTAGAAGCATGATCGATACTTCCATGAAAGAGAAAACCGATATCAAATATAAGAAAATATGGAAAATAAAACAAGAAGAAAAAGTGAACAAAGACCAAGTCCCAAATATCGCAAGATTGGAAATAATACGAGATGAAGATAGTTCTACAAAGAGAAAGGAAGATTTCAGACACATAAATGTTTGGAGAAGAAATGAAAGAAAAGAAGGACAAGTGAATAAATAACAAGTTCAAGAGATTGTACTTTCAGGAATTGTAGAGAAAGATCAATCCACAAGAAAAATGGGAGAAGTCAAAGTTCAGAGAGATGATGACTCTACATATGAAGAGGAACATGACTCCACATCAGAGAAGATATTTTTCTGAGCCATTTGGCTTGGAGACTCCTAGATAATATGAATATGAGATAGGGACAGTCTATGCAGTAGCTGAGACAGATCATAGAACCATCTTTAGAGAAACTTACAGAGTTCAAGTACACAGACTCAAAGAAATCAGTTAACAGAAGTACAATATGATAGAYTGATCATTTGAAAAAATTATAGAGGAAGAAGTCTATGATTATATTCAKACAAAGATATCTTCAACACAGGTTGTTTCAGACATGCAAAGTTTGGATTACAAATAGAGAAGACCAATGGCCACATTTGATGTTTGATGATCAGTTGCAGCASTGAAGACTTCATGTTAGTATGGTGACAGATGGGTAAACATTGTGGATAGTTGAGTAGTAGAGTCTTGKATAATATGGATAGAGATGGATTCGTAAGATTCTTAGCAGTGGCTTAACAATTGGAATCAATTGAAATCAATTGATCAAAAAAAGGAAAGCAGTGAAAGGCACAACAAAACATGGAAAGAGAAACTGTCAGCAGAAGTGATATCMTCAGAAGGATATTGTTGAAWAGTATGGGTAACATGGACAAAGATGGATTTGTAAGGACACTTAATAGGTTTGGATAGATATATGACARTGGATGAGAGMATGTATTCAAAGATTGATTCAGAGAGTGGTTCAGAGATAAAGGAACATTATCATAATGGATGATAATGACACAAGTTTATTTGAATGGTCATTCTTGAATTCTTTTCATATATGTCAGTTGATTACACAAGGAATCACCAATGGACAAAAACTCCAAAAGGAAGCAGGTATAGGAAGCCCTACATGTCATCTACATGACATCTTGCATAGAATTCAAGGGAGAGAAACATAAGCATAAATTCATGTAGAAATATCATTCAGAGAAGTTGTTAGACAAAGAGGTAAGAACAAAGGTATGATTCCAGGAGGAGATATTTCTGAGATGCATGGATAGAGAGTTAGATGCTTGGAGAGAGAGAACAAAGGCATGTTTCTAGAGGAGCGATGGTCACAAGGGAAGCATGAGAGATATGAATTCAATGTTTCATCATAGTGATACTCTTTTTCAAAGGGGAATATATTATTCAGATGAAGGAGGAGAGGGTAATCATAGGATTAGAAACACATAGAAAGTTCAAAGGAATTTAGACAGGGGGAGAGATACCCTTTTCCATTGATTTCAAAGGGAGAGAGATAAAAACATTGATGAGGATTATGAGCATGAATGTTATCATCACTAAGTGTTTCCATCAATGTTGGTATTTCCATCAATGCCAAAGTAAGAGATTGTTAGACAGTTGGATTAGGTTGATGGACAATTGGTTTGGATAGTTGGTTTTCATTGATGTCAACCCTTGGAGAGTGATATTGTAGATTGGTGTCAACCCTTAGAGAGGTTTGGTAGTGAAGTCCAATAGTACAAAGGTATGGGTAAGGGACCCGAGTTTGTTGGAGGTATAAATGCATGAATATGCAAGTAAGCCTATTCTAGATGGATAGTACATTTCATGCCATTTCCGGTGATATGTGGAACGTCACATAACTACTCACGGATAGAGATTTATGGCTATGTGAAGATGGAGAACCCTCATGAATTATCTAGAATCCCCTAGAAGGTCAAAGAAGTCAATTATTCTAGAAGCTCTTGGAAGAAGTGTACTAGTCAAATTGATGGTAACTAGGAGTTAATCATGGGTATAATTGTTGCATTAAGAAAATAATTAAAAATAAATTAGTTGCAACAAGAATTTGTGAGTTTGGTAATTATGGTAAAGTAGTTGTGATGAGAAGATTGAATAGTCAAAGTGGTTGACCAAGAAATAAATTAAATAATAAAGTGGTTGCAACAAGAAGTTAGTTAAGGGAAAAGAAGTTATGAATTGACTAATTATACAAAAGTTAGTTGCAACAAGAAGTTGTGAGTAAAGAGAAATCATTTAAATAATAAAGTAGTCAAAATGGTTGCAAAGAGAAATTATTTAAATAATAAAGTGGTTGCAACAAGAAGTGGTGAGTTTACTATTTATGGATAAGTCAAAGTGGCCACAAAAGAAATTAATTAAATAATAAATTTATTTGCAACTACAAGTGGAGAGATTACTATTTGTGGATAAAATGGTTGTAAGTGGACAAACGGTTAGAAGTGTGTTAGTCCTAAAATAAGGAAGTTGGTTAAAGTTAGTTAGAAGATAACCCCTTGATGAAGCTATTTGGAGAGTATAAATAAGAGAGCAAGGAACTCCCATTTGTACCTAATCCTACCGATTGAATATCATTGAATATATATTTTGTGAAAGGTATATTGTAGGTACACATTGATACATCAAGTTATGCAAGTCTGAGGTAGTAAAAGAGGGTTTACAACGAAAGTTTCAAAGTTGCAGAATTACTGAAAAAAACCCTAGTTTTTGAGGTGTACACGGGCTGCACTGGAGGAAGTCACATACATATGCTGGATGCAATGGATTAGGTCATGAAAATATGTTGGTTGAAGAAGAAGAGGTCATGTACAGTTGGGAAAATCCATGAAAGTTTGAGAAGATGAAGATGCCAGGTCTCTAGAATTTGAAAGAAAGCTCCTAGGAAGGTCTATAGTGATCAAGTACAATAGATATATCTACATGTTCAAAAGGTATGTCATATTATTATGTGTATTTGGATATTGTTTCTTACATGTGATATGGTTATGAGAGATTGAGGATTTTCCCTAGAGAGGTTGTTGGTTGTATGACACATATTGTATGAGCTAGATCTACAATAATACAATGAGCTAGATCTACAATAATACAGTGTTGGTTATGTAAACTACTTACCAGTAAGGTTATGGCACTTTTTTATGAGGGATATCATGGATAATGTGATACTATATAGAGGTATATCATTGATCTATTGAGGCATATTCTTGGCACATGTCTAGAGGTTTTATTGTTGCATTATACTTGCTATAGTGAATGGTTTTGAGGCAGATTTGTTGTAGTACATGGTTGTACATATGTGAGTTTTATTGATATATCTTATGGTACATTGTGAGAGGATTTTGTTAGTGATGTTGATATATGATTGGTACACACTTTAGGCTACATAAAAATGAGGTTTTTGCATATGGTTTGATGTAAGTGTTTATGGTATTTGGATTAGGGATTGTGTGATGTATTGATAGAGGAATTTTGTTGGTTATATTGGTATATGAATTTGGTATATGGTTGAGATACATGTTGGGAAATATAGTTGTTGAGTTGTCACATACATGAGGTGTATGGTATGGTGATGTTGGTACATATTGTTGAGTCATAGTTTGACTTGTTGATACATGGTTGGTACATTGCTAGAGGCACTTGTTAATAGTATTGTTGGCACATAGTATATGGATGATGTCACTTAAACATCTTGATATATTATTAAAAGTATATCTTGGTATTTGTGATGGTTATGAGGTATTGTGATGTGCATAGTTGATGCACTTGTGATAGTACAGGTTGTGTGAGTGATTGATGTACATGGTTGATAGTACAAGTTGATTGGTATAGGTTGGGAGAGGTTGCAGGTTGATGTGACAGAGACAACAAAGGGCCTGAGTTTCAAAAAGGTGAAAAACTATCTTTCGGAAGGTGTATGCAGGTTGCAGTATAGACAATATGCATACATACACATGCTATAGTATAGACAGATCTCATACATACACAAGCTGCAACATATATAGGTCACGTACATGTTGGTATTTGTTGGTACAGGATAATTTTTGGTATAGGTTGATTATAGGTTACTGGCACAAGTTGGTTACAGGTTGTTGGCACAGATTGGTAAAGGTTTACAGTGGTATATCTCACAGTTTGATTCAAGATCTTTTCATCAAAGTGACTTATAAAGAATTGTATTAAATGAGAATAAATTAAAGTGCACCATAAAGAAGGAAAAACTCAATAATGAAGAGACATAAGCATCAAATATGAACACAAAAACTTGATAACAGATTTCATCCCTGGTGGACTATGTCTCCGGGTCCTGCTCTCAAATGGGTAGGCCTTTCTATTAACTCAGCAAAAGAACTTGGAAAAATACATAAGTATACCTCATTCTGGAATTAAGCTGTAGAATCTTTGATCATACCAGAAAACAGACAACACCATTGAATTTGTGGCATTGAATTACCCAAAAATGACTGTCTCCATGCTTCAATCCAACTCCGGCACTCCCAGTCCCTTGAGAAATATTGTCTCAATTTCTGTGCTTGCTTCCTGCATTTAATTCTTTGTATTGTATCTCGAAATTCATGCTCATTCGTACTGTCGAGCGCCCTCCTTCCCTATCCATGGGTAGACTCAACATTTAATGAAAAATCGGGGCACACTAAGAAATGTAGTCTGTTGGCCCAACGGTGGCGGATGCTATTGTTAAGGCGTTGTATAGGGGGAGGTCTTGGGGTCGAGCCCACAGGCCTCCCCTTTTGGGTTATAGTTTTAAAAATAAACATATATGTGAATTGGAACTTCGCAAATTTGGAGCATTGTTTGTATTTGTCGGAGTTTACCGTTTGGTCGCTAGATTTGGCAGGCCCTTTTTTTTATTTTTGAAATTCCGTTTTGGGCCCTCATTGGGAATTTTACCACTGCCATGTGGCAACCAACCATTGGCCCAAGACAATCACTTACATAGTCACTTGCCATGTCACCTGCCACATCAACCTTCCATGTCACCGCATAGTTTGCCACATGGTTGTACGGACTACCACGTGACACTTTTTCATTGGTCCACAGATTGACCCAAAAATGCCAAAAACGAGTGACACATGGCAACCTATGGTGCTGCCATGTCATCATGATGATGTCATATGTGTCATCCTCTGCGTGTTCCAAGTATACTATACGGATGTTGATGTCATCCGTACTAATGCTGACATCAGTAGTATGGATGCTGACACATCCCTGTTGACTGGGCTAGGTTGACCAAAACTTTGATCAAAAATATATTTCAATCTGTAACTCCATTTGACGATCCATTTACACCATTGGAAATCGTATGATGTGCTCTTCATTATGATGTCAATTTCACTGAGTTTTGAGGACTTTAAATTTTTACCCTTTTTTTGTCTGTTGAGGCCATACTGAGCTTCCTGTGTTGCTTCTGTGAATTCTGAGATGTCCTTAGTCTTCTATGGATCCTTTTTGGATTATTCCTTCACACTCAGAGATTGATGGATCGCCAAAATATTTCATCAATCAATAGATAAGTGAGGGAAGAGCTCCCTCACCTTTTCCTTCTCAATCCACTTTACCTTTCTTGGATGTGTTCCCTTTAATCCTACTCAAAGATAATCAACATCACCCCTGCATGAAGTCCTCATCCTTATGTCTAGGATGATATATTCCTTTAACTCATCCAAGTGTTGAGGAGAAAAATCATCAACTGAAGGTATTGCAACTTCCTCACCTTGATCCATGATCATGGGAGGCTAAAATTTTTTCAAGTTCTCCACATTTACAACTGAGTAGATATGCATATAAAGTGGAATATCTAGATGAAAATCATTGGTACCACTTTTCTACAAAATAGTGAAGGGTCCATAACAGATGGGCTTGAGTTTCTTGCCTTCACCCTTCAATATTTCCTTTCTTATGTGAAGCCATACCTGATATCCAACCTGGAATTGATTATCAACCCTGTGTTTGTCATGTCAAGCTTTATATTGTGCTTGACTTTTGTCCAACTATTCCCTGACTGCTTGGTGTACCTCCTGGATCCTCTGGATGAAATTGCGGTCTCTGTCTTCATTTATTTCTTCATTTGAATCAGCATCTCTCCCATACATCAAGTCCAAAGGAACCTTAGGTAAATACCCAAAACATGTCTCAAAAGGAAAACACTGAGCGAAGGAATTCAAGGCTCAGTTGTAAGCATGTTGTACATAGGGTATCTGTTCATCCCATAACTTGGGATGTTTGTTGTAGTAGCCTCGAAGAAAAATTTCCATTGTTCGGTTAAAAACCTATGTCTATCTATCGATCCGTGGATGGAAAGCAGTGATCCTCTTCAAATTGGTGTCCATAATTCTCCACAAACTTGTCCAAAAATCCACAAGGAATATAGTATCTCGATCTGAAATAATCGATGTGGGTAACCCAAAGTGAACCCAAACATGCTAAAAGAAGAGATTAATAGTCTACTCAGCAATGATCTACTTTTTACATGGCATTAAGATACACATCTTTTTGAACCTATCCACTACAACATACAAATAGTCATGACCCATTTTTGACATTGGTAAACCCCCTACAAAATACATGGAGATACTTTCCCATGGATGGGATGGAACAAACAATGGTGAGTATATCCCCATTTTTCTATCAGTGGGCTTACAAGTAGAACACATGACACACCCCTTTACATATTTAGTTACAATGTATTTCATCTGAGATCAGTAACAAAATCTCTACAGATGAGATGGATTTTTTCCTACGCCAAAATTCCCAGACACAAGAGAAGTGTGAGATTCTCGTATTACATGGACTCGTTCACTTGTAGGAGTACATAGCTTTCCAATATGGTAGAGTAGTTTTCCCTGCAAACAATAGTTCTCTACCTGTGCACCATGGGTTAGCTTCTCATATACTACTTTAAAATCTTCATCAATGACACACTGTTCCACATAGCTATCATGAGATAAATAAGCATTATTCAAAATAATAGAAGCAACAATAGGAGGTCTAGAAAGCATATGAGCTACCTTTTTACTCGTACCCTTTTTGTAATTGATTACCAAATGAAATTGTTGTAGGAAACCCATCCATCTGTAATGTCGAGATTGTTGTAGTTTGGTATGTGCTTGGAGATACTGTAAGGGTTGATGATCTGTATGTATGATTTTTTACTTCCCTCACAAGTAGTGCTTTCATTTCTTTATGCTTTGAACTAATGCATACAACTCTTTATCATATCTAGGATAGTTAACAACAACTTGCTTAAAAGTTTTAGAGTGGTAACAGATAGTCTTACAATATTGCATCAATACTTCACCCATGGCATATATGTTGGCATATGTATCGATCTTGAAGCGTTGTTGAATATTCTACAGTGAGAATACTGGTGTGGTACTGATCTTTTCCTTCAAAGTGTTGAAAGATTTTTGTTGCTTTCCTCCCCATTGAAAAGTGTTCTTGACACTGGTTAAGGCATGCAAAGGATATTCTATAAAGGATAAGTTTGAAATTAATCTCCTCCATTACTGGAATGCACCTAAGAAGCTCCATATTTTGGTACATTTTTGGGCTAAGGCCAATTTACAATTACATCAATCTTGGAAGGATCAATTTTTAATTGTCCTCCTCCTACAATATGACCTAAGTACACAAGTGCAGTCTTACCAAATTCACATTTAGACAATTTTACATACAACTTTTCCCTTTTCAAAGTATCCAATACTTGCTTTACATGCCTTAAATGTTCATCCCAAGTCCCACTAAATATAATAATGTCGTCTAAATATACAATCACAAAATAATCTAGAAAAGGCCTGAATACATCATTCATCACACGCATGAAAGTTGCTAGAGCATTACAAATCACAAATGGCATAACTAACCACTCAAGCAATCCCTATTTGGTTTTAAAGGTAGTCTTCCATGAATCCTTTTCTGCAACCCTAATCTGATGGTATCCACTACGCAAATCCAACTTAGTGAAATAAACAACATTCTTTAACTGATCAAGTAAATCATCTATATGAGGAAAMGGGTATCRATTTTTCACCATGATTTTATTTAAGGCCGGGTTATTGACACACATTCKCCATGTGTCATCTTTCTTTGGCACCATCATGATCGAAGAAACACAAGGAGRTGAGYTGGGCCTGATGACYCCTTTATCCAATAAKCCTTACACCTACTTCTTGATATCTGTCATCTCTACAATTGACATCATGTACATGTCCACATTAGGAAGAGGAGAATCCTTCTGAAGATGTATTTCATGTTGGATTTTCCTCTTAGGAGGTAATCCATSTGGTTCCTAGAAAATATCATCATACTTAGAAACAATATCAATTAGTTATTTCATATGAGAAGGATCACATCYTTGGAAAGCGTCGGATGTTCCAACATCTTTTTCCCTTACAACCATGAGTACATATACCTTATTAGTGTTTATGAGTCTCTTCATTTGTCCTTCACTAACAAGTGTTGTGTTTACCCTCATGCTATGGGATCTAACAATATATTCCACTCCCCCCTTAGTAAGGTGATATTTGTTCTCATGATGAAAGAAGACTAATTTCTATCATAAAGATGAGGACTCCCCAACACTATGCCACATATATCAAGTGATACAACATCCAAATCCACTTCATAAATCAACTTTGAAGCAATAGAAAATATGACCCTACATTGCTTGGTGACATTAAGTTTTGCTTTATCACATACCCAACTAAGAGGATAAGGCTTTGGATGTGGTGTAGTTTCAAGACCCATGTTTTTGACAAGTGCTTTAGTTATCAAGTTTACTTGGGAACCCTGATCAAATAATGTATCTATATTAGTGTGTTTAGATACAACTCTTATATGAAATAATTCATTCCTCTTTTTTTCATCATAATGATATTCATTATTGGAATTTGAGCTAGCATGAAGGGAATCTTTACCTTGTACTCCAACTACTATGATCTTTCCTTTGTCTCCTAAATCAGAACCAAGATCTTGTTGCACTATAGCAATGGTCTTTGTCTTCCCCTTTCCACTGAACTGTTTGGGCCTCTTCTCTGGATGTAGTTTCCAAGAATGTTCATCATTGTGACCACCTTGCTTGCAATGACTGCAAGATGGTTTTCCTTCTTCTCTCTTTACAGTGGAGGTCTTCTTGTATTTCCTTTTAAACTTCTTAAATGGCTTATGTGGGAAATTGTAAGGTTTCTTTGTGGGATCTTCTTGAACATGGTTTCCCATGTCCTCAAGGTGAGTGGCTTGCACACAAACTTCGTCAAGACTGGTGGGGTTAAACAATAGAAAAGTATGACGAATATAACTCTGAAGTGCACCAATATACTTCATTAAAGTTTCATAAGAATCCAAAGGAATGTTTAATGCAAGAGATTTCTTCCTAAATTCTTTCGTGAAAATTTGTACAGTTTGACTTTTACTTTGTCCTAAAGTTTGCCATTCCATCATTGCTTTATGTAAATAACCCAATGGATAAAATTGCTTCCTTATCGCTGATTTAAATTCCGACCATGAGGAAAGAAGATTACCACACTTACTTATGTCATGAAGTTTTCTCTCCCACCATACAAGAGCGATGCCTTCTAGCCGAAGAGAAGCCAATTTCACTTTAACTTCCTCTTCATCAATCTGTTGAACATGAAAATACACTTCAATCTGTCGGATCCAAATATCTAGATTTTCAGGATTAGCATCTTCATTAAACATAGGTAAGGCAAATTTTACATAAAGATTTAATAATGGTTTCTTAAAAGAAGCTTTATGGATAGAATGATGAGAATGAAGAGAATGCTCAGAGCACGAAGAGCTAGAACTTGATGGTGAAGATGGAGGCTCGGGAGGGTCTCCTCCATCCCCTTGATTTACTGAATAATTATCATCATCTTGTGCTTCATTTTTCTTCCCTTTCTTCTTCATCCTCTTCTCGTAATCTCCATACATTCGTTGGACCATTTCTAACATGCGATAAAATACCATATGGAATTTTTTCTCCTGTTCATCATGCTTATCCTCTTCTGCCATTTTCTTCCTTCGGGATGCATGACCAACTTTGGGATTGAAATTCTTAAGAGTTCCTTAACCCTACTTATGCTTGACCCTAGCAAGCATTCACTCTCAACAATTCAAGTCAAAGATGACTGCTCTGATACCAACATGATCTAGGATCTTTTCATCGAAGTGACTTATAAAAAATTGTATTAAATGAGCATAAATTAACGTGAACCATAAAGAAGGAAAAGATCAATAATGAAGAGAAATAAGCATCAAATATGAACACAAAAACTTGATAACGAAGTACATCCCTGGTGGACTACATCTCCGGGTCCTGCTCTCAAATGGGTAGGCCTTTTTATTAACTCAACAAAAGAACTTAGAAAAATACATAAGTATAACTCATTCTGGAATTAATCTGCAAAAGCTTTGCTCATATTAGAAAACAAACACCATTGAATTTGTGGCGTCGAATTACCTAAAAATGACTATCTCCACACCTCAATCTCACTTTGGCACTACCAGGCCCTTGAGAAATCTTGTTTTGATTTTCGTGCTTGCTTCCTGCATTTAATTCTTTGTACTGTGTCTTGAAATCCATGCTCGGTCGTACCGTCGAGCACCCTCCTTCCCCATCTGTGGGAAAAATCAACATTTAAGGAAACAATGGGACAGACTAAACAACGTAGTCCATTGGCCCAATGGTGGCAGATGCTATTGTTAAGGAGTTGTATAGGGGGAGGTCCCAAGATCGAGCCCGTGGGAATCCGCTTTTGGGTTATAGTTATAACAATAAACATATATGTGGATTGGAACTTCTCCAGTTTGGAGCGCTGTTTAGATTTGTCTGAGTTTACCATTTGGCCGCCAGATTTGGCAAGGCTCCGCCAGATTTGGTGGGCCCGTTTTTTTATTTTTGAAATTCGGTTGCAGGTCCTTATTGGGCATTTTCCCACTACCACATGGCAGTCCATGACTAGGCCATGTGGCAACCAATCACTTACACAGTCACCTACCATGTCACCTGCCACATCAGCCTACCACGTCACCTACCACATCATCTTGCCACATCACCGTACAATCTACCATGTGGTTGTATGGACTACCACATGGCACTTTTTCATTGGTCCACAGATTGATCCGAAAATACCAAAAACGAGTGACACGTGGTAGCCTCTGGTCCTGCCACATCACCATGATGACATCATGCTAACACATGTCATCCTCTACATGTTCCACGTACATTGTACGAATGATGACATCATCCGTATTGATGTTGACGTTAACAAAACGGATGCTGACTCATCCCTGTTGATTGAGCTAGGTTGACCAAAACTGTGACTGCAAATATCTTTCGATTCATAACTCCGTTTGACGAGCCATTTATGACGTTGGAAATCTTGCAACACGCTTTTAGAAATGATGGAAATTTCACTGAGTTTTCAAGAATTTGATTTTTTACCCTTTCTTTGTCTGGTGAGGCCATTCTGAGCTTCCTGAGTTGCTTCTGTGAATTCTGAGTTTTCCTTAGTCTTGTCTGGATCCTTTTTGGATCACAATGATAGTGTGGTAGTGGTTTCATCATTTATTTGACACCTTTATTTCAGGGTGGCAGGACATGGCAAGGAAAGGGGGTTGTAGCCTCCTTCTAGTTGGTGTCAGAGAATCAAGGAGTTGGAGCCTAAGAACTAGTTGGTTGTATCCACCTTCCAGTTGTAGATAGAGAAAATAGGGGGTTGTATCCTCCTTCTGGTTATAGCCAGAGAATTGGGGGTTTGGAGATTCCCTCAGGGTGTAGCCTAAGAAACTAGAGGGTTGGAGCCTCCTTCCAGTTGGAGTTGGAGAATTGGAAGTTGGTGCTTCCTTTAATGTAATTCTTAAATATGTATAAGAAAAATATTATGTGGTTTTCTCCCACATTGGGTTTCCATGTAAAATACTGGTGTACTGTGTATTGTGTGGATGTGTCTATTATTCTTCATTATGCATTGATGGATGTTAATGTTTATGATGCAATAATATATTGATGATGAACTAATCAACATTGTTGAATAAGTTGAAAGAATACACATTGTGGTTAAAAGGATTAATAAGTGGTAGAAATTGCTCATCACCGATTCACCCCCCACCCGCTCAGTAATCTAACAACTAACCTGCAATGCATTTGTACCTCATAATGTGCACCCATATGACTTCACAACCAATGCATCCAAGGCCTTTGGGTAGCTCTCAAATATCCACAACATTTCCCCAGGACATCCACCACCCTGCAATGCATATGTACCTCATCACTCCCTCTAAAGAGGGACCACACCAAGCTTATCCCTGAAGTGATCAAACTTTGTCCTTGATAGTGGCTTGGTCAAAATGTCTGCAACCTGCTCCTCAGTAGTCACATACTAGAGCCTCACTACTCCCCTCTTCACTTATCCCTGATATAGTGATATTTGATCTCGATATGCTTCGACCTGTCATGGAACACACGATTCTCTAACAACTTCATTCAACTTTGGTTGTGACACCAAATGCAGGTCGCCTCTAGTTTGATACAAAATAACCCAGATAGTAGATTCTGAAGCCACACTGCTTCTCTACATGTTGCACATGCTGCCACATATTCATCCTCAACCGTATTGAGTGCTACATATGACCATTTCCTGCTACTCCACGAAACCATACTGGATCTTATACTAAAGAAATATGTTGAAGTACTCTTCTAATCATGAATACTTACGGCTCAATCTAAATCTAAATATCCATATAACTCAAACTCATGGTATGTCACATACATGAGACCATAGTCCAATGTACCCTTAAGGTACCTCATCACATGTTTTTCTGCGACCAAATAAACCTTCCTGGGTTTCTCCATATACTGACTCAGGGTGTTCACAAAAAAACATATATTTGGTCTCATGTTCATCAAGTACATCAATGAACCCACCATCTTCCTGTATAAAGTAACATCCATAGTCTCTGAAGTTGTATCCTGCAACAAATTCATATTTGATACCATAGGTGTAGCCATTGCCTTGCAATCCAACATCCCAAACCTCTTCAGGATTTCCACTGCATACTTCCATTGATTTAGAAAGATTTCATCCTATCTCTGCCATACCTTGAGACCCAAAGAGTAATGCATCATCACGATATCTTTCATCTCAAACTCGTCAGCACTCTGAGATGAGTTTTTCCACACCTGTTAGAAACAGGTCATCCACATACAACAATAATATTACCAGACCATCATCCACAACCTTAAAGTAAAGGTTATGATATGCATTGCTCTTTGCAAATCCTAAGCTCATCATAAAACTGTCGATCATGACATACCATGCTCTAGGTGCATGCTTTAATCCATATAAATCCTTCTTCAATATGCACACATGTGTCTCCCTACAATGTACCTCAAATGCTTGTGGCTACTCCACATATGCTTCCTCTTTTATTTCACCATTCAAGAAGGCTAGATTCACATCCATTTGATGCACCTTCCATTTCATTACTGATGCCAACGAAAGTATATTCATGATCGAGGTATATATCGCCACAAGAGAAAATGTCTCCACATAGTCAATGTCGTCCTTCTGAGAGAATCCTCGAGCCCCAAATATAGCCTTACACTTTTCAATACTACCATCAACTGCATGTTTCGTCTTGTAGATCCATTTGAACTTACTGATTTTTCCTTCATTCTGGGGACCACATCCCTGACATCATTCTTTAATATGGACTGATATTCCTCCCCCATGGCATCCTTCCATACCCTCTTTTATACAACCTCTTCATAACTAGACAGTTTTGTATCCATGATATCACACAAACATACCACATAGTTGGAATACGGTTTCAACTTCTTACTTTCCATGAGATAATTTCCTGGGGCACCATATCTTTCTGCATCTATGATGAGCTCATGTTCCCAAGCTGGTCTTTGCTTGTGAGAAGGCATATCCGCTGGCCTCTGAGGTTCTTCCATGTCATTATCCTCATGAATGACTTCCTCTGGTTCAACTGCTTATTCCTTTGGAACTCTAGTAACTTCATTCTCCTCCTCATTCTCCTCTTTTTCACAATCCTATTTTGATTTTGTAAAATATGCACTCTCATTGAAGGTTACATCTCGACTAATCTCAACTTTCTGATGACCAGGAATGTATATCCTGTATGCCTTTGATGTGTCACTGTAACCAAAAAATATGCCATTCTTTGAAGATGGATCTAATTTTGTCCTCTTTTCCTTGGGGACATGCACAAATATGGGGCAACCAAATATCCTTAGATGGATGACTTATGGCTTCTCTTCTGAAAACAAATCCTTCGGTGTCTTGTTTTCAAGTACATTGTGGGGACTTATGTTCTAAACGTACACTGCATTTTTTGTTGCTTCTTCCCACAACTGCATAGGTAGATATCGATCATGGATCATAGCCTTCACTACTTCCATGATCATTTGATTATTCCTTTCTACTAATCCATTCTGCTGAGGATTGTAGGGAGTAGAAATATCCCTCTTAATCCCAACTTCCTTGCAATATTATTTGAATTCCTCTGAAGTGAATTCTCCTCCATTATCTGATCGCAAGGTCTTTATCTTCTGCTCTATCAGGTTTTATACCAGTGTCTTAGATTATTTGAATTTTCCAAACACTTCGTTCTTTTCCTTCAACAAATAGATCCAAGTTTTACATGTGTAATGATCAATAAAAAACACATAATATAGATACCCTCTTAGTGAAGTTGTTGACATCGATCCACACACATCTAAGTGCACAATGTCCAATACTCTTTTGGCTCTGCTATCGCTACTGGGAAAGGAGTGCTTCACGTTCTTTCCTTGTGCACAACCTTTGCAAATGTCATCTAGTTTTTCCTGGACCTTTGGTAGTCTCGTCACCATATTTCTCACACTCGGTAGGGCCTTGTAATGTAGGTGAGAAAATATCCTATGCCATAATTCACTGGGATTGACAGTGTCATGAATTAATGATGAATCTAATCACTCTTTCAATTTGTAGAGTCCTCCCTCTTGAACTCTAGTCACCATAAAATCATCAAAATTATTCCCTCTAGGCCACATAAGAACTTGTCCATCAACAAATGAAACTCTGTAACCCTTCTCATCCAATGCTGAAATCGAGAGAAGATTCTTCTTCAATCCAAGAACATAGAGAACTTCCTTCATCTTCATTGGCTTTCCTAAGTCTAACTTATAGGACGCTTCTCCTACTCCTTTGATCAGATACTGATAGTCATCTCCCAATTTCACCTTGTGCGATGAATTCTTATGAGTAAGGTTAGACAAGGAATCTCAGGGATGATTTTAGGGGCTAAATTTCGCTCATGGGCTAATTTTCCATGGTTTTTCAAAAAATGAGATTCGCTATTTTAAAACTGATTCGCCCAAATTCTATAGGATAAAATTATTTTACCTTAAAAATCACTAAAATTTAATAATAACTATATAAAATCCTTAGAAATTTGAATATTTTTACAAATATATCGCCAATCATATATAGTTGGCATATGAAAGATTAGTAAGATTCGCCAAGGTTTCTACATTTTAAAATAAATTTCCATCCTTAAAATCATCCCTGATGAGGATTCTTTATAACCTGTCATGTGCGTGGAAGCACCATTGTCCACCATCCAATTGTCACTTCCATGAGTGACAGTTCCTATAAGGGTCTAGATAAGAACATACTCCTCATCACTTGATTCATATTCCTTTGAAACATTATTGGGTGGTTCATCATCTTCAGTTGTATGAAAATGGTGCCTTTTACCTCCTTTCTTTTCCATTGGTCTCTGAATGAGGGAAAAATTCCTAGAAATGTGTCCCACTTTATGACAATAGAAACATATGATATTTGGGTTATTTCTTTGGACCTTTAGAAACTTCTTGGGTGAGGAGGGTTCTTTATTTCTATTTCCTTTCTTGGTGTGGGTGGATAGGGCATGATCATCATCTGTCATCTTCTCTTCTCTTGTTTCCTTCCTTGATTCTTATTGTTTGCAATTTTCCCATAGCCTACTGAACTTGGGTAGCTTCCTTCTTGAGCATATCCTTCGAATAAATACATCCCATGACCTTGGGAGGCCATTCAAGGTGGTAATCACCATTTCTTTTCCATTCACTGTATCACCAATGGATTCTATGTCCTCCTTGACCTGGTTCACTCTTGAAAAGTAAGAGTGGATGGTTTCTAAATTATGCATCCTCACATTCTTTAACTAAGTTGTCAAGGTCATTCTTCGGTTAATGTTGTTGCCTTAAAAAAATCAGGTTAAGGCATCCATCATTTATTTTGGAGTGGATAATGAATATATGTGATGAATAAGATGGCCCTTAATGGAGTCTACAATAATCCTATTTTCTTTGACCATATCCTTCTTGTGCTTTGCTTTAGCCTCATCTCCCTCTGTTTCTGAAAACTTTTCTTTAGTGAAATTCTCTAGATCATGTTATTCTAGGAGGAGGGATAGTCTATACCTCTAGGCTCTGAAGTTTTCATCTCCCTCTAGCTTCTCATCAATCTTGGTTTTGGTAGTCATCCTACCCCTAAATCACAAGTTTTGGATTCTGAAGATCTGATCCAGGGAAAATATGCACTCCACTAGGCCACACTTTTTGGTGGTCTTGTCTTGTTTGGAAGTTACCACTCCTATCAAGAAAAATGAATCCTTTTGTCTTCTATATCTCTGAACTGTCTCCTATCCAGCCCTACTATGATACCATGTTAGAATTTTATAAGTTACAATTATCTTCTTTAACATTCATTAACAATTACATGTAATAGGATCACTGAAAGATAAACAATCACAACACACAAAATATATCCTAGGAATCCCATATGGGGAAGAAAAACCAACAACCAATTCTTCAGTATAGATTCCTTCAACCAGTACAATGTCAGGTTATAGCTCTCCACAAATAGACTACGACCAATAAACAAAGACCTCTTACGCTATAACTTCCTTGCTATGCTCCAAATACAAAAGAGAAGGCGTTTTGTGTGTGTGTACAAATGAGAGAAACTCGACATGTATTCATACACATAATTGACTCCCGAAAATATGCAACCCCAAGAGGGGTTGTTTTGACTTTTACAATAAAGATAACAATAAAATAGTAATTTCTTTTGAGCCGATTTATACAATAAGATTACAATGACATCCTCGAGGTTTGACCAATACAAATACAAAAGAATATCTTCCATAGTTACATCAAAATATCAACACTGGGGGGAAAAGGCTTCGTCATCCCACCAAATGGGTGCACCATCCTCATCAATTGTAACAGTTTCCATCAAAACCCTAACATCCTCAGGGGTACATCCCCTAAGTCTGTTAGCATCTTGTTGTCTCCTTTATACACACCTCGGGTAACGTAGAATAAATGTTCAATCCACTGCATGTGTCCTTGGTCAATGGGAAAGGGGAAAACATGTTGTTGACATGTTCCCTTGACAAAAGGGATGCTGATTTTTATTGATTTTTTTCTTTTTATTGAAATTTTTGTGAGAGAAATTAATTTTAAGTGATTAAAATCACTTATTTTCACTCACAAAGTGGATTCTTAGGTAAAGTGGGTATTATGGATGTGAAAATGAATACCCCCAAGGAATATAAAGTCTTCTAGTACCACTTTGTTTTTAACTTATGATTTATTTACAATTAAAAATTTCTATTTTGCAGGAAATTTTTTATTAACCAAAAACATTAAAAAGTCCTAGGGGCGACTTAGAGAAATTTACATATGACTAAATATTAATGACTAGAATGGTAATATAAACATTATACACTAGAATTATTCTTTCCAAGATAAGTCCTTACCATCATTACACACTCCAGCTTTGGAGGAATTGAGGGAAAAAACTAAAAAAATATAACTCAATTAGAAAATTAATTCAAGTGAAAAATAATTAATAAGTAAAAAAACACTCTAGAGTTATGCACTCATGATTTAATCTTAGGAGTCTAATTGTTTTACAAATTCATCATGCTAGATACATTTTAATTACAATTCCCCATGGGGGGATGGAAATGTGAAAAACTTGTAATGTCGATCGGCTGGACTTTTGAACTTTGATATTGAACATATGAGTGTTCAATATTTTGTGGCTCAACTACAAGTCCGTCCTAGTTCAACTTTGTGGATAAAATTGGATCCATATGGGTACGTGTGCTTGATCTTTTAGCAAAGGAGAGCATGCAAGAATTCATAATCTGTATCCTACATCACAAACATCTCGCCACACAGATGTATCCACAACACATATAATATATAGAAACCAAGTATGAAATGAAGTTGTGTAACTACTAAACATATATGTACAAGAAAATACAAAGAAGAAAGTGACATAAATATACAAGGAAGAAATGAAGATAAAATACAAAGGAAAGGATTAGAGAAATATGTTACAAAGGATGCTCCCATGGGAATTAGGTGACTTCGGTGAAGAACAACTTGAGGAGTTTCCCATTAACTGGCAAGGTCAACTTCTTTCCATCCATTCGGTTAAGGTAAAAGGAGTTCAAACCAGCCACATCCTGGATGGTGTATGGCCCTGCCCATAAACTGTCAAATTTTCCATGCTTCCCTGACTTCCTTTTCGTTTCTCCCATAATAAAACTGTGTCACCCTTCTAAAAGGACCTTTGTCTGGAAGACTTGTCAAAATTATTCTTTACCTTTTCTTGATTTTTAACACTCTGATCAAAATATTTTCTTTTGTTCTCATATAACTCTATCAATCGATCCAACATGTTCTGTAAAGCATCTTTATCTGTGTTGAATACTTGAAGGATATGATAAGTTGGAAGCCTTAAATGCACTAGAAATGTAACATCTAAACCATACAGAAGCTCAAATGGATTCTTCGATGTTGCACTTTTCTTTGTTATTCTATCATCCCAAAGTGCAAACTTAAGCTTAGTGTCCCAATATTTCTTATTATCCCCCATTGTCTTTTTAATGATGGTCATGAGGTTTTTATTACTTGACTCTACTACACCAAATCCTTTTGGATAATTGTTGGATGAATGGGATAAGGAAATGCCATATTTGAAACATAATGAGGAAGTTTCTGTTGAAATGAAAGCTTTGGCATTATCAATAGTGATCTTGGCAGGCACACTAAATCTAGTGGCTATCTTATATTCAAGTAAGTTCATGAATACCTCATTGTTTTCCCACTTGGTGGGTATTTCCTCCACCCACTTAGTGAAACAATCGGTTGTTGTTATAATCCAAGTAAATCCAATACTTGAATTATCTTTTAATTGACCGATAAAATCAAGCCCTCATTGCTAGAAAGGGGCCTCAACTACTATTGGATGTAATGGTAAGGATGCAAGCTTTTGATTTCCTGTAAACATCTGACATGGTTGAAAAAATCTAACCATCTTTTGAACATATGAAAATATTGTAGGCCAATAATATCTTTCTCTAAGGATTTTATGGGTTGTGGTTTTAGTTGCAAATTAAGTGCCCTCCACAAAGTCCTGAATGAAACTCAGTGAAAATTTTCGTAGACTCTAGCTCATCAACACATCTAAGAATTACCCCATCGGGGTTCCTCCACCCCAATACATCTTGAATAATGCAATTATTATATACCTTTAACCTTAATTGTCTTCTTTTGTGACCAATTAAATGACTTGGGAAAGTAAGTTTAAGGGGGAAGAAAATGATATCTAAATACCACTAATGTTTCTCTAACCTTTGAAGTTCTGTAGACATGACTGACCCTGGCTGACTGTTTTGACACACTAATTCCAAATCATGTTAATTACCTTCTGTCAATATCTGTGCTAGACCATGACCTTTGACCAGTTTTGTGGGTTTTATTTCTAAGTCATATTATTGAATTTTAGAAACCCACTTTCCCCTTACTCCTAAGCAACCTTGTTGGGAAAAGATATCTTTTACTGTTGAGTGAGGTACATACCCCACAATTTTAGAATACCCAACATAAAATCTAAAATGCTTAATAGATTTCACTAAGACATATGTTTTATTTTCCATGATGGTATAATTCAATTAAGAACTATGCAATGACTTACTCATAAATTCAATGGGTTGCTCTTTCCATTCATCATTCTTTTAGAGAAACACCCCTGCAATTGTGTCTTCCAAAGAAAAGGGAAATATCTAAAATAACTTAGTGTAATCATGACTAATTAGCACACGAGATTTTCCAATTGAATCCTTAATAATTTTAAATGCTTTCCTTCCTTCATCAATCCATTCAAACTTAACATCTTTCTTTAAACGTATAAGAATGGGATTTATAGTTTCAACTAAGTTTGGTATAAATCTTCTGACAAAGTTAATTTGACTAATGAAGGATTGGAAGGATGTCTTCATTTTGGGTAAATGTATTCTTTTGATAGCTTCAAATATCTCTGGATCTATTTTCACCCCATCTTTTGCAATAATATGACCCAACAAATTTCCTTCGTCAACATCCAATAATGACTTAGATGGATTAAGTGAGATGCCATGTGAAATATTTCAAATACTTGTCTGAGATGACTTACATGATCTGATCTATCCTTAGCAAACACAGTCATGGAATCCTGATAAATCTCAATGAATTTTTCCATTAATTCCTTAAAGGAAAAAATTATTTCTCTCTGGAATGTGGCACTTGCATTCAACAACTCAAAAGGAATTCTTAAATACTCAAAGGTTCCCCAAGGTGTTGTGAAAGTAGTTTTTTTTTATCTTATTTATTAACCAACACTTGATTGTAACCAGAAAACCCATCTAACATGGACATGATTTTTTATCCCATGACCTTTTGAAGTAAATTTTCCATAATAAGGAAGGGATAGTTGCCTTAGATGCATGCCAAATTCAAATTTCTAAAGTCAATACACAACCTTATCCTTCCATTCTTCTTTCTGACAACAACTAAGTTAGAACACCAATATGATTGTGTAGTTGGTGCAATTATAACAACAACCAACATATTTTGGAGCTCTTTCTGCACCAAGGGATCTAACTTAGGATTTGTTTGGCTTAATGTTTTATGAAAAGGCTTAGCATCTTCCTTGAGGGGAATTGATATGAAATTGATCTTTAAAGAATTGGTTAAGTTTTAAGCATGTGTTCAATTACCAATTAGGAATTAAGGAAAGAAGAAAAAATTAATGAGACATTATAGCACCCATCATAAGAAATGCAGATCAAAATATAAGCACAAAGAACAACAAACCATAACAACAAAGTTCAGAAAGATTGCCTACATCTTTGGGCCTTTGTATTAGTGGGTGGGGCTTTCTTATTTCTCTTCAATGCTTCAAAAGTACATCAAAAAAGTGTCAAAATGATTACAAAATGGTCTGGATGTGTTCTTCTCGACCTCAAGAATCCAACACAATTGACGACACTGAAAAATGTTGAGTGTTTCTCCCGTAATTGGCCTCCAAAGTTCGCTTCCTTAATGGCTTCCCTGCATAAAAATGGCTTCAAGATTCACAAACTCATCATCATTCTGCCAATATAAACCTTTTGGTCTATCAAAAACCTCTGATTTATATAGATTTTTATTTGATATCCTCCTCCCAACTTCCTCCCAAGATCTGGCCTCAAATTGGGCTCCAGATTCCCCAAAAATGGCCAAAATCCTCCAAAATCAACATAAAAATCAACAAAAATCATATTACAAAGTTTAAAACAAAAAATTGCAAAAACTATTGGTCGCAACCCCTTTCTCCTGGGCCTTTGGTCATATGGGCACTTCCATATGGCCTCGGGTTGGGCGAGCCTTGATCTTTATCCCTTGGTCTTCGGATAAGCCCCCCTTTCTAGGTCGTATGTCAGCCATGTGGTATGGCCTTAACTCTCGCAAACTCCAATTAGTTGGATCCTTGTTCATAGTGCTCTATCATGTGGGGTGCCAAGTGGTCCTGCGTTGGCCCCCTCCAACTGGGACTTAGCCCAAAAAAACCCGCGCCATATGCAATTTAAAACAATATTCCACCATTTGTTTGAACAAGCACCATAATAGCCCGGGTGGCTAGCGCATTTGGTGTAGTCCATTTCCCATGCCGAGGTCAGGGGTTCGAGCTCGATGGAGTCACAACCAAATTTTTGGCCTAGTTGACATTGGAAAAATCTGGGGTGCCATGTGGCTCCCTCTGATTGGGCCACGTGTAACCCTGTGATTCACCTGTATGGTACAGTCAACACCCAGTCAATTGCCACATTAGCTACTACATCACCGTCCTACAACCACGTGTCATGCCACATTAGCGTCTGCACTGCCAAGTCACTTGTCTAGTCACCCTACCACATCAGCATCCATACATCCACCTGTCATCCGTACTTACAAATGTCATCTTATCATTGGGCCAAATCACATACAGACTGCCACTTTTCATTTGTACAATGCCACTTGTCAATTTTGTATTGGTCCAACTCAACCTGAAAAATGCCAAAACTGAGTGACATATGTCACCTCTTCATGCTATCACGTTTCCCTGCTGACATCATCATGACATCATGTTGACGTCACCTTTCACACTACTAACGTCAATAGTACATCCTATTGACTTTGACCAGTTTGACTTTTTGTCTGTTTAGGAAATCAATTAGAACGCAATATCTTTCGCATATGGTGTCCTTTTGCGAAAAACATTATATGGTCAGAATCAGCGCGACGAGCCTGATGCAATGGCGTTGGTTTTGTCCGAATACAGGAAATTTTATTTTTAGGCCTTCCTGGGTCCATTTTGGATCATGCCTCCCCACTAAGACCTTTTGGTCCTCCAAAAGGGTATTAACCAGTCATCAAGTGTGAGATAGGATACCCCACTTGTCCTTTGTCTTTAAAATATGTCTCGTGCACCTGTCACATCATAATCAATTGCAAAACAACCATGACAATTGACAACATATTGTTAGCCACTTGAGCTCGTTAACATCTCACTAAAGCAAATACCATCCATGTTGAAAATATTAGTAGTGATAACATTAGAAATATGACTGCAAATGAACTAATATTTTTGGTGTACTTGCACAACATTAGCTTATCTTGAAGAAAAATATTATTGAATTTCCATTCTACAACCATCTCATGTTCATGCTTAAGATCAACTGCTTTATTTGGCACAATTATTGGTTTGTTGCTTGCATAAGTTGTCTTTCCTTGATTGTTCCATTGTTTGAAGAGATTGATTTTTTTGAAGTGATGAGCATGTACAACATATTCAATGCCTTATTTAGTTAAGTGATATTCAATGTTCCTTGTAGAAGATTTATTTGTGATTATACAAATAAGGGGTGCCTAAGACCATTCCACATTCATTGGGTGGCACTACATCACACGTTACCTCATCCACAAACTTTGATGAAATTGCAAAATTTAAAGTGCATTGCTTTGTTATGTGCAATTTATGATTGTTGCTTATCCATTTAAGTGAGTAAGGTTTATGATGTAGTTCAGTTGTTAATCCCAATTGTTTAACCACTTCCTCTGAAATCAAGTTAGATTGAGATCCACTATCTATCAATGTATCGATCTTAGTATGTTTCAATATCACCCTTATGTGAAACAACTTACTTCTATAATCATATCCATCACCAATTTTACCTGTCAAACCAACTGTTGTGATTTTAGTCTCATCACCTGAATCATATCCCAAGTCTGTTGGTGTTGCAACTATTTGCCTCCCTTTCCTTTCTTTGAACCAATTTAGTCTCTTCTCTGGGTGCAATTTCTAGCAATGGTCATCATCGTGCCCTTCTTTCTTGCAATGCTTGCAAGAGAGATTCTCTTCCTTTCTTGTTGCTGAATTTTCTTTCTTTCCATTCCCCTTCCTTTTGTCCTCTTTCCTTGAAGACAATTCCCCTGATACACCAACTCCTATTTTCCATGCTTCAATGTATGTCACTTGAACATAAACCTCATCAAGATTAGTAGGTCCAAATATAAATACAGTGTTACGAATATGTGCAGGAAAACCTCATATATACTTCATAAGAGTTTCTTGGGTATGTAATGGAATATTTAACATTAATGCCATCTTACGAAATTCATCTGTGTATTCTTGCATCGTTTGTCCCTTTCTTAGTTTAAGACTTTTCTATTCAATTAAAGCCTTCTCTTTATAACCCAAAGGATACAATTTCTTTCTAAGTGCAAAAACAAAATCTTGCCATGATGGAAATACATCACCAACTTTTTGTGTGCCATTTTACAACTTACTCTGCCACCATATGAGTGTTGTGCCTACAAGACGAAGCGATGCCAACTTTATTTGAGTTTCCTCATCTTTGATTTGTTGTACACTGCAATAAAATTCCATCTGTCTAACCCAGTTATCAAGCCTCACGACATTAACTTCATCATCATACATGGGCATTTGAAATTTCACATCAAGCTTAAGTAAAGGCATATCATGTTTATGTTTATGGGAATGTTTTCTTGCGGTGGATTTTGAACTTGTAATTGAAGAAGAAGATGATGATGGAGAAGAAGGAGGTGAAAGAGGAGTTTTAGAAGGATCCTCTCCTTCTTAAATTTTGTCTTGTTTGGAAGAATCCCCTTGGAAAGGCCTCTTCCATTCCAAGTAATCCTCATATAAGACCTTTACCATCTCAGACATGGCTAATGAAGTGTTTTTCAACTCTATCTCATTATGAGACATGCCTTCTTCCGATGCCATCTCCTTACTTTGAGAAGTCCTATTTCTTGATCTAATCTTAGGATCCCCTTATACAAGCTCGCCTTCACCACAACTTAACTTTTCCCTGGTAATCATGCAAACTCATACAACCAACTATCAACTTGATCTGATACCACTTGATCCTAAATTGATGTCTAAATGCTTGGTTAAGTTTTAAGCATGTTTTCAATTACCAATTAGGAATTAAGGGAAGAAGAAGAACTTAATGAGCTATTATAGCATCCATCATAAGAAATGCATATCAGAATATGAGCACAAATAAAAACAAACAATAACAACAAAGTTGTTAACTGAGTTTGACAATATTGCCTACAACTTCAGGACTTTGTCTCAGTGGGTGAGGCTTTCTTATTTCTTTTCAATGAATCAAAATTAAATCATAAGAGTTTCAAAATGATTACAAAGTGGTATGGATATTTTTTTCTTGACCTCAAGAATCCAACACAACTGACGACACTAAAAAAGGTTGAGCGTAGCTCCCAGAATTGGCCTCCAAAGTTTGCTTCCTCAATGGCTTCCCTACATAAAAATGGCTTCAAGATTCACAAACTCATCATCATTCTTCCAATCTAAAACTTTTGGTATGTCAAAAACCTCTGATTTATATATATTTTGAATTGGTATCCTCCTCCCAACTTCATCCCAAGATCTGGCCTCAAATCGAGCTCTAGATTCCCCCAAAATGGTCAAAATCCTCCAAAATCAGCATAAAAATCCACAAAAATCATATTACAAAGTTTAAAACCAAAAATTGCAAAAAATGTTGTGTGAAACCCCTTTTTCCCGGGCCCCTGGTCATATGGCCACTACCATATGGCCTCGGGTTGGGCGCACCCTGGACTTTATCCCTTGGTCTTCAGATAAGCCCCACTTTCCAGGTCATATTGCAGCCATGTGGCCTAGCCTTAACCCCTGTGCACTCCAAATAGTTGGCTCCTGGTTTGTAGCCCCCAGTCGTATGGGGTACCAAGTGGCCCTATGATGGCCCCCTCCAACCGAGACTTAGCACAACAAAAACCGTGCCATATGCAATTTAAAACAATATTCTGCCATTTGTTTGAACAAGCACCATAATAGCCTAGGTGGCTAGCGCATTTCGCGTAGTTCATTGCCCATGTCAAGGTCAGGGGTTCGAGCCTGACGGAGTCGCAACCAAATTTTTGGCCTAGCCAACATTGACAAAATATGGGGTTCGACGTGGTGCCCTATGATTGGGACACATTGTTGAGGAAAAGGTATGGGATACCTTACTCAGTCATTTTCAAATCTTTCCTGGCTAGGACACAATAGTTGGGAATGTCACCCAGGGTTAATAGCCTTAAAATATTCACTCAATCCACAAGTATTAATTACATGGAGTGAGGCTAATTTATAATTTAAATATGTTGCAATATAAAATAAAATTTATAAAAGATATGAGAATGTACACAGATTTTGCGATAAAGTAAACATGGAGATCAAAAGAGAAAAGTAACCAAGTCACGAATACACATGTATGAGACAGAATAGCAATCTGAATTTATTTCATTCTGAGATACCAAAAGTGTTTTTCTATTTACAAAACCCCTGCCAGGGCATGGACCAAGGGCATGGACCAAATTCTAATTTAGAGATCCTCGATGAACATCATACAAAAGGACTCCAATAGTAAAGTAAAACTAAAATTAATAATATGGATCAACTTGACACAAATTGCTACCATTTTGACTCTCTAAAACAAGTGTTTGAAAAGTGTGGTTCAATCTTGAACCTTGTTGTCTACAATAAGACCCTTAGTCTTGTTTTCTCCTTCTATTCTCCTCATGTCTCTTCTTGTCATTGAGATTTTATTCTTTCCCAATAAGTTGAAGTAGTTCAACTACTTTATTTAGTTAAATTGATTTAACTTAACTAATTAGTTTAGGAGAAATAAATAATAATAATATAGTTAAGGGTCTTAATTAAGAATAAATAGGTAGGTGGGACCCCTTGTGACTCCCATAATTTCTTCCTTTTAATTCATGAAATATAACACACAAAAGATAATCATTTTGACCATATGCCACCCTTGTAACTCCCTTGAATATATTTTAAACTGGATATTTAAATATTAACAATAATTTATATCATATCCAAAAAGAATATATATCCACATTTTCCACAAAATATAAAAAATAGGGCTTCTTGTCCAAAATATGTTGAAAAGCATTAAACACCGTCCTCATCAACTGAATCACATAAAACATAATTTAAAAACCATATTTGCCACTTTGTGAGACAATCTTCATTTTCTCAATGTTGTTTCCCTTAGACTTTTCTGAATAGCTTGTGGTTGATTGGACCCTTGGGGCTATATCTCGTTGATCACATGGGAGAGGTCATCCTTTAAATGCGGGCAGGAAGACACAAATTTAGAGGAATCAGTGGAGGGAGAAGAAGGGGAGGCAACTGCTTTTCCTTGGTCTTGTACATGTTGGGGGATATCAGTTTTCAGTCTCTTACTGGCATGTGAAGATTGAAATGGTGAAACAACATGATCAATTTGAACATTGGGATTAACAGGTGGTGGTAAAGGTAATGACATAGTGGGCCAACCACGATGGTGAGAGACAAGATGGTTAACAATCTCTTTCCAACTATCATTTGCAGGGACTTCGGGTTGCAACGACACATGTGGAGGAATGAGAATGATGAGAATATTCTGAGGAGGCTGGAAAGGGGGTATTTCTATTAGAGGGTTCATTATCCCATGGAAATCTCAATTAAAGAACCTAACTTGGAACAACTAGTTCAATTCTTGGGGGTCAACGTGAAAATGGATAGAAAATCTAGGCCTCCTATGGCCTCAATTCCATTTTCCCCTTCCTTTGTTATTTCGACCATTGTTGCCTCTATTGAAAAAGTTCATTGTGTAGAAAAAATTTGTCAGTAATGAAGCTCTTAATAAACCATACATCGCACTTTTCTTACATGAATCAAAAGTTGGCTCCAAAATTGACATGAGATACATGCAAATCCATCCATAACACATCATTCATTAATTGTCATGTGAATAGGGAATGATAGGATTCATGGGAAATATGGAGGGAGTGTAATTAGCAAAAAATGGTAGAATGATAGGGAATTAATATATGAATACTATTCAACAATTAACTAAACAATTAACTGTGTATAAAAATATCAAGAATATTAGTCATCAACCCTTGCCATGTTGTCTTTCTTTCGCTTCCACAGACTTTTATTTTAAAATTTATATCACAGAACAAGGATGCAATAAGTGAAATCAGGATCAGGGAGGGAATGTAATTATCGAAAAATGTTAGAATGATAGGGAAACTTTACAGATACTTTTCAAGTAAAAGAAAATCAAAACCATGCTACCTCTGATGCAATCAAAATATATCTCTGTCCAAAATTTCGAAGCTAAACAATGTTCTGTTTCCAAAACAATAATCCAAATGGATTCCTTCTTTAACAAAATTTCTCGCTGGCCTCCGAATTATTTTTCACAGTGAACTATTTGATATTCCCATAAATATTTAACCATGGTAACCATCATAACAAAATTATCATTATATAACAGAAATGACGAACAACATCATAATCGCTACAAGAATACAACAATAGTCTTTAAGCCACGATTCATAACATCAACCCCAATAATGATCCTTTAAATCCCACAGGGTCATGCACAGTGCTCCCAAACAAACTCATATCCATCATTAATTGAAACCATCGTTCAATAGAACTTCTTTTAATTTCATTTTGGGAAGTATTACTCAATTCGAGCCTGAGACATTTTGAACACGTGTTTTTTTACTAATAAAACATGACGATTAACCAAGAAAAAAAACATTTGTTATTGGGAACACAAGATTCAATAGACTATAATTTATAATGAATAGGTGAGTACAGACTTCTGTCCATAATTGCCAATCAAGGGACCAATTAAACCTGTGCCCAAGTAACCAAGCAAGAACAATTCTCTCATCAACTCAAACTAGAGTAAGCAATGCTTTCACTATAGGGTTCGAGATATGTCAATGACAGTAAGTGGTAGAGACAGTGGGGAAATTCAAACAGAGGGTTTGGCAGTTGCATAGCATGGAGAACTTACTCCACATATGCTTCTCATTAATATAATCAATCACTAATAATATAACAATAATTTGCAACATTTCTATCGTTTTCATGATCTTTGTATAACAGACTGTAACTTCCAAAGAACAAGTGAATCCAACACTTCCTTCAACACAACATAACAAGTGACCAAATAAAAACTCGTGCCCAAACCAAGATAGCACGAATAGTGTTCCCACCAAAATATGGGTAAGCAATGCCCTCATATTTGCTTACGGTTCACCATGCAACAGTGACAGAGAGGTCATCACAAGGCAGACTAACAACTGAGGGTTCATCCAGGACAAGGCACATAAGGTTTTAGTCCTTTAGAAAATTCCACTTAAACATTCATGGGGTCAAAATTAGGCATGGGTATACTACCACAGACACCATCAATGTCAATCAATAGGTGGGGTATTCACAAAACCCAGAGGTAAGTATGAGATAACCCATTTCAACATGGGAGCCAAACCCACAATACAGAACCATAGGCAAGGAAATTTCAACCACAACTTTAAGTCAACAAATATTTGTGAATCGTTACATGCAACAAAGACACCGCAACCATTTTTTTTTAATTCCAACAGTCTCTGAAAAACCACCACAGGAAACCAAGGATGCAACCATAAATACACAGTTCCAAAAAACATCATGACAACTTGAGATTTACACAGACCACGAGAAACTAGAGCCAACGTTTGATTTAAGGGTAGAGAAAATTTCATGGATGGAAAATTAAGAAAACCCCATACCTGTAAGAGATTGCATAAGGTGAAAAACCAAGGTTGTATACTTCCTCCACGATCGGTAAAGGCAGAGAAACAACAACTAACATAGCAAAAATGCAAGAATGACTAGGATGGCAGGCTCGAGGTGAGTTTGAGTGATGCGCAGTTACTGCACGTCGCTTCTTCCTTCAGATATTCATTCATATCTTAGTGCGAGCCAAGCCCACTAGCCAACTCACCATACCATTAACATTCCAAACCATTAATACAACCAAATATCCAAACTTACCATATTACAATTTGCAAAGTGCACGATAGTC
>ML822789.1:77421-98900 GCA_009831015.1 Picea engelmannii
TTGGAAAGCGTCGGATGTTCCAACATCTTTTTCCCTTACAACCATGAGTACATATACCTTATTAGTGTTTATGAGTCTCTTCATTTGTCCTTCACTAACAAGTGTTGTGTTTACCCTCATGCTATGGGATCTAACAATATATTCCACTCCCCCCTTAGTAAGGTGATATTTGTTCTCATGATGAAAGAAGACTAATTTCTATCATAAAGATGAGGACTCCCCAACACTATGCCACATATATCAAGTGATACAACATCCAAATCCACTTCATAAATCAACTTTGAAGCAATAGAAAATATGACCCTACATTGCTTGGTGACATTAAGTTTTGCTTTATCACATACCCAACTAAGAGGATAAGGCTTTGGATGTGGTGTAGTTTCAAGACCCATGTTTTTGACAAGTGCTTTAGTTATCAAGTTTACTTGGGAACCCTGATCAAATAATGTATCTATATTAGTGTGTTTAGATACAACTCTTATATGAAATAATTCATTCCTCTTTTTTTCATCATAATGATATTCATTATTGGAATTTGAGCTAGCATGAAGGGAATCTTTACCTTGTACTCCAACTACTATGATCTTTCCTTTGTCTCCTAAATCAGAACCAAGATCTTGTTGCACTATAGCAATGGTCTTTGTCTTCCCCTTTCCACTGAACTGTTTGGGCCTCTTCTCTGGATGTAGTTTCCAAGAATGTTCATCATTGTGACCACCTTTCTTGCAATGACTGCAAGATGGTTTTCCTTATTCTCTCTTTACAGTGGAGGTCTTCTTGTATTTCCTTTTAAACTTCTTAAATGGCTTATGTGGGAAATTGTAAGGTTTCTTTGTGGGATCTTCTTGAACATGGTTTCCCATGTCCTCAAGGTGAGTGTCTTGCACACAAACTTCGTCAAGACTGGTGGGGTTAAACAATAGAAAAGTATGACGAATATAACTCTGAAGTGAACCAATATACTTCATTAAAGTTTCATAAGAATCCAAAGGAATGTTTAATGCAAGATATTTCTTCCTAAATTCTTCCGTGAAAATTTGTACAGTTTGACTTTTACTTTGTCTTAAAGTTTTCCATTCCATCATTGCTTTATGTAAATAACCCAATGGATAAAATTGCTTCCTTATCGCTGATTTAAATTCCGACCATGAGGAAAGAAGATTACCACACTTACTTATGTCATGAAGTTTTATCTCCCACCATACAAGAGCGATGCCTTCCAGCCGAAGAGAAGCCAATTTCACTTTAACTTCCTCTTCATCAATCTGTTGAACATGAAAATACACTTCAATCTGTCGGATCCAAATATCTAGATTTTCAGGATTAGCATCTCCATTAAACATAGGTAAGGCAAATTTTACATCAAGATTTAATAATGGTTTCTTAAAAGAAGCTTTATGGATAGAATGATGAGAATGAAGAGAATTCTCAGAGCACGAAGAGCTAGAACTTGATGGTGAAGATGGAGGCTCGGGAGGGTCTCCTCCATCCCCTTGATTTACTGAAGAATTATCATCAGCTTGTGCTTCCTTTTTCTTCCCTTTCTTCTTCATCCTCTTCTCGTAATCTCCATACATTCGTTGGACCATTTCTGACATGCGATAAAATACCATATGGAATTTTTTCTCCTGTTCATCATGCTTATCCTCTTCTGCCATTTTCTTCCTTCGGGATGCATGACCAACTTTGGGATTGAAATTCTTAAGAGTTCCTTAACCCTGCTTATGCTTGACCCTAGTAAGAATTCACTCTCAACAATTCAAGTCAAAGATGACTGCTCTGATACCAACATGATCTAGGATCTTTTCATCGAAGTGACTTATAAAAAATTGTATTAAATGAGCATAAATTAATGTGAACCATAAAGAAGGAAAAGATCAATAATGAAGAGAAATAAGCATCAAATATGAACACAAAAACTTGATAACGAAGTACATCCCTGGTGGACTACATCTCCGAGTCCTACTCTCAAATGGGTAGGCCTTTTTATTAACTCAACAAAAGAACTTAGAAAAATACATAAGTATAACTCATTCTGGAATTAATCTGCAAAAGCTTTGCTCATATTAGAAAACAAACAACACCATTGAATTTGTGGCGTCGAATTACCTAAAAATGACTATCTCCACACCTCAATCTCACTTTGGCACTGCCAGGCCCTTGAGAAATCTTGTTTTGATTTTCGTGCTTGCTTCCTGCATTTAATTCTTTGTACTGTGTCTTGAAATCCATGCTCGGTCGTACCGTCGAGCACCCTCCTTCCCCATCTGTGGGAAAAATCAACATTTAAGGAAAAAATGGGACAGACTAAACAACGTAGTCCATTGGCCCAATGGTGGCAGATGCTATTGTTAAGGAGTTGTACAGGGGGAGGTCCCAAGATCGAGCCCGTGGGAATCCTCTTTTGGGTTATAGTTATAACAATAAACATATATGTGGATTGGAACTTCTCCAGTTTGGAGCGTTGTTTAGATTTGTCTGAGTTTACCATTTGGCCGCCAGATTTGGCGAGGCTCCGCCAGATTTGGTGGGCCCATTTTTTTATTTTTGAAATTCGGTTTCAGGCCCTTATTGGGCATTTTCCCACTACCACATGGCAGTCCATGACTAGGCCATGTGGCAGCCAACCACTTACATAGTCACCTACCACGTCACCTGCCACATCAGCCTACCACGTCACCTACCACATCATCTTGCCACATCACCGTACAATCTACCATGTGGTTGTATGGACTACCACATGGCACTTTTTCATTGGTCCACAGATTGATCCAAAAATACCAAAAATGAGTGACACGTGGTAGCCTCTGGTGCTACCACATCACCATACTGACATCATGCTAACACATGTCATCCTCTACATGTTCCACGTACATTGTACGAATGATGACATCATCCGTATTGATGTTGACGTTAGCAAAACGGATGCTGACTCATCCCTGTAGATTGAGCTAGGTTGACCAAAACTGTGACTGCAAATATCTTTCGATTCATAACTCCGTTTGACGAGCCATTTATGTCGTTGGAAATCTTGCAACACGCTTTTAGAAATGATGGAAATTTCACTGAGTTTTCAGGAATTTGATTTTTTACCCTTTCTTTGTCTGGTGAGGCCATTCTGAGCTTCCTGAGTTGCTTCTGTGAATTCTGAGTTTTCCTTAGTCTTGTCTGGATCCTTTTTGGATCACAATGATAGTGTGGTAGTGGTTTCATCATTTATTTGACACCTTTATTTCAGGGTGGCAGGACATGGCAAGGAAAGGGGGTTGTAGCCTCCTTCTAGTTGGTGTCAGAGAATCAAGGAGTTGGAGCCTAAGAACTAGTTGGTTGTATCCACCTTCCAGTTGTAGATAGAGAAAATAGGGGGTTGTATCCTCCTTCTGGTTATAGCCAGAGAATTGGGGGTTTGGAGATTCCCTCAGGGTGTAGCCTAAGAAACTAGAGGGTTGGAGCCTCCTTCCAGTTGGAGTTGGAGAATTGGAAGTTGGTGCTTCCTTTAATGTAATTCTTAAATATGTATAAGAAAAATATTATGTGGTTTTCTCCCACATTGGGTTTCCATGTAAAATACTGGTGTACTGTGTATTGTGTGGATGTGTCTATTATTCTTCATTATGCATTGATGGATGTTAATGTTTATGATGCAATAATATATTGATGATGAACTAATCAACATTGTTGAATAAGTTGAAAGAATACACATTGTGGTTAAAAGGATTAATAAGTGGTAGAAATTGCTCATCACCGATTCACCCCCCACCCGCTCAGTAATCTAACAACTAACCTGCAATGCATTTGTACCTCATAATGTGCACCCATATGACTTCACAACCAATGCATCCAAGGCCTTTGGGTAGCTCTCAAATATCCACAACATTTCCCCAGGACATCCACCACCCTGCAATGCATATGTACCTCATCACTCCCTCTAAAGAGGGACCACACCAAGCTTATCCCTGAAGTGATCAAACTTTGTCCTTGATAGTGGCTTGGTCAAAATGTCTGCAACCTGCTCCTCAGTAGTCACATACTAGAGCCTCACTACTCCCCTCTTCACTTATCCCTGATATAGTGATATTTGATCTCGATATGCTTCGACCTGTCATGGAACACACGATTCTCTAACAACTTCATTCAACTTTGGTTGTGACACCAAATGCAGGTCGCCTCTAGTTTGATACAAAATAACCCAGATAGTAGATTCTGAAGCCACACTGCTTCTCTACATGTTGCACATGCTGCCACATATTCATCCTCAACCGTATTGAGTGCTACATATGACCATTTCCTGCTACTCCACGAAACCATACTGGATCTTATACTAAAGAAATATGTTGAAGTACTCTTCTAATCATGAATACTTACGGCTCAATCTAAATCTAAATATCCATATAACTCAAACTCATGGTATGTCACATACATGAGACCATAGTCCAATGTACCCTTAAGGTACCTCATCACATGTTTTTCTGCGACCAAATAAACCTTCCTGGGTTTCTCCATATACTGACTCAGGGTGTTCACAAAAAAACATATATTTGGTCTCATGTTCATCAAGTACATCAATGAACCCACCATCTTCCTGTATAAAGTAACATCCATAGTCTCTGAAGTTGTATCCTGCAACAAATTCATATTTGATACCATAGGTGTAGCCATTGCCTTGCAATCCAACATCCCAAACCTCTTCAGGATTTCCACTGCATACTTCCATTGATTTAGAAAGATTTCATCCTATCTCTGCCATACCTTGAGACCCAAAGAGTAATGCATCATCACGATATCTTTCATCTCAAACTCGTCAGCACTCTGAGATGAGTTTTTCCACACCTGTTAGAAACAGGTCATCCACATACAACAATAATATTACCAGACCATCATCCACAACCTTAAAGTAAAGGTTATGATATGCATTGCTCTTTGCAAATCCTAAGCTCATCATAAAACTGTCGATCATGACATACCATGCTCTAGGTGCATGCTTTAATCCATATAAATCCTTCTTCAATATGCACACATGTGTCTCCCTACAATGTACCTCAAATGCTTGTGGCTACTCCACATATGCTTCCTCTTTTATTTCACCATTCAAGAAGGCTAGATTCACATCCATTTGATGCACCTTCCATTTCATTACTGATGCCAACGAAAGTATATTCATGATCGAGGTATATATCGCCACAAGAGAAAATGTCTCCACATAGTCAATGTCGTCCTTCTGAGAGAATCCTCGAGCCCCAAATATAGCCTTACACTTTTCAATACTACCATCAACTGCATGTTTCGTCTTGTAGATCCATTTGAACTTACTGATTTTTCCTTCATTCTGGGGACCACATCCCTGACATCATTCTTTAATATGGACTGATATTCCTCCCCCATGGCATCCTTCCATACCCTCTTTTATACAACCTCTTCATAACTAGACAGTTTTGTATCCATGATATCACACAAACATACCACATAGTTGGAATACGGTTTCAACTTCTTACTTTCCATGAGATAATTTCCTGGGGCACCATATCTTTCTGCATCTATGATGAGCTCATGTTCCCAAGCTGGTCTTTGCTTGTGAGAAGGCATATCCGCTGGCCTCTGAGGTTCTTCCATGTCATTATCCTCATGAATGACTTCCTCTGGTTCAACTGCTTATTCCTTTGGAACTCTAGTAACTTCATTCTCCTCCTCATTCTCCTCTTTTTCACAATCCTATTTTGATTTTGTAAAATATGCACTCTCATTGAAGGTTACATCTCGACTAATCTCAACTTTCTGATGACCAGGAATGTATATCCTGTATGCCTTTGATGTGTCACTGTAACCAAAAAATATGCCATTCTTTGAAGATGGATCTAATTTTGTCCTCTTTTCCTTGGGGACATGCACAAATATGGGGCAACCAAATATCCTTAGATGGATGACTTATGGCTTCTCTTCTGAAAACAAATCCTTCGGTGTCTTGTTTTCAAGTACATTGTGGGGACTTATGTTCTAAACGTACACTGCATTTTTTGTTGCTTCTTCCCACAACTGCATAGGTAGATATCGATCATGGATCATAGCCTTCACTACTTCCATGATCATTTGATTATTCCTTTCTACTAATCCATTCTGCTGAGGATTGTAGGGAGTAGAAATATCCCTCTTAATCCCAACTTCCTTGCAATATTATTTGAATTCCTCTGAAGTGAATTCTCCTCCATTATCTGATCGCAAGGTCTTTATCTTCTGCTCTATCAGGTTTTATACCAGTGTCTTAGATTATTTGAATTTTCCAAACACTTCGTTCTTTTCCTTCAACAAATAGATCCAAGTTTTACATGTGTAATGATCAATAAAAAACACATAATATAGATACCCTCTTAGTGAAGTTGTTGACATCGATCCACACACATCTAAGTGCACAATGTCCAATACTCTTTTGGCTCTGCTATCGCTACTGGGAAAGGAGTGCTTCACGTTCTTTCCTTGTGCACAACCTTTGCAAATGTCATCTAGTTTTTCCTGGACCTTTGGTAGTCTCGTCACCATATTTCTCACACTCGGTAGGGCCTTGTAATGTAGGTGAGAAAATATCCTATGCCATAATTCACTGGGATTGACAGTGTCATGAATTAATGATGAATCTAATCACTCTTTCAATTTGTAGAGTCCTCCCTCTTGAACTCTAGTCACCATAAAATCATCAAAATTATTCCCTCTAGGCCACATAAGAACTTGTCCATCAACAAATGAAACTCTGTAACCCTTCTCATCCAATGCTGAAATCGAGAGAAGATTCTTCTTCAATCCAAGAACATAGAGAACTTCCTTCATCTTCATTGGCTTTCCTAAGTCTAACTTATAGGACGCTTCTCCTACTCCTTTGATCAGATACTGATAGTCATCTCCCAATTTCACCTTGTGCGATGAATTCTTATGAGTAAGGTTAGACAAGGAATCTCAGGGATGATTTTAGGGGCTAAATTTCGCTCATGGGCTAATTTTCCATGGTTTTTCAAAAAATGAGATTCGCTATTTTAAAACTGATTCGCCCAAATTCTATAGGATAAAATTATTTTACCTTAAAAATCACTAAAATTTAATAATAACTATATAAAATCCTTAGAAATTTGAATATTTTTACAAATATATCGCCAATCATATATAGTTGGCATATGAAAGATTAGTAAGATTCGCCAAGGTTTCTACATTTTAAAATAAATTTCCATCCTTAAAATCATCCCTGATGAGGATTCTTTATAACCTGTCATGTGCGTGGAAGCACCATTGTCCACCATCCAATTGTCACTTCCATGAGTGACAGTTCCTATAAGGGTCTAGATAAGAACATACTCCTCATCACTTGATTCATATTCCTTTGAAACATTATTGGGTGGTTCATCATCTTCAGTTGTATGAAAATGGTGCCTTTTACCTCCTTTCTTTTCCATTGGTCTCTGAATGAGGGAAAAATTCCTAGAAATGTGTCCCACTTTATGACAATAGAAACATATGATATTTGGGTTATTTCTTTGGACCTTTAGAAACTTCTTGGGTGAGGAGGGTTCTTTATTTCTATTTCCTTTCTTGGTGTGGGTGGATAGGGCATGATCATCATCTGTCATCTTCTCTTCTCTTGTTTCCTTCCTTGATTCTTATTGTTTGCAATTTTCCCATAGCCTACTGAACTTGGGTAGCTTCCTTCTTGAGCATATCCTTCGAATAAATACATCCCATGACCTTGGGAGGCCATTCAAGGTGGTAATCACCATTTCTTTTCCATTCACTGTATCACCAATGGATTCTATGTCCTCCTTGACCTGGTTCACTCTTGAAAAGTAAGAGTGGATGGTTTCTAAATTATGCATCCTCACATTCTTTAACTAAGTTGTCAAGGTCATTCTTCGGTTAATGTTGTTGCCTTAAAAAAATCAGGTTAAGGCATCCATCATTTATTTTGGAGTGGATAATGAATATATGTGATGAATAAGATGGCCCTTAATGGAGTCTACAATAATCCTATTTTCTTTGACCATATCCTTCTTGTGCTTTGCTTTAGCCTCATCTCCCTCTGTTTCTGAAAACTTTTCTTTAGTGAAATTCTCTAGATCATGTTATTCTAGGAGGAGGGATAGTCTATACCTCTAGGCTCTGAAGTTTTCATCTCCCTCTAGCTTCTCATCAATCTTGGTTTTGGTAGTCATCCTACCCCTAAATCACAAGTTTTGGATTCTGAAGATCTGATCCAGGGAAAATATGCACTCCACTAGGCCACACTTTTTGGTGGTCTTGTCTTGTTTGGAAGTTACCACTCCTATCAAGAAAAATGAATCCTTTTGTCTTCTATATCTCTGAACTGTCTCCTATCCAGCCCTACTATGATACCATGTTAGAATTTTATAAGTTACAATTATCTTCTTTAACATTCATTAACAATTACATGTAATAGGATCACTGAAAGATAAACAATCACAACACACAAAATATATCCTAGGAATCCCATATGGGGAAGAAAAACCAACAACCAATTCTTCAGTATAGATTCCTTCAACCAGTACAATGTCAGGTTATAGCTCTCCACAAATAGACTACGACCAATAAACAAAGACCTCTTACGCTATAACTTCCTTGCTATGCTCCAAATACAAAAGAGAAGGCGTTTTGTGTGTGTGTACAAATGAGAGAAACTCGACATGTATTCATACACATAATTGACTCCCGAAAATATGCAACCCCAAGAGGGGTTGTTTTGACTTTTACAATAAAGATAACAATAAAATAGTAATTTCTTTTGAGCCGATTTATACAATAAGATTACAATGACATCCTCGAGGTTTGACCAATACAAATACAAAAGAATATCTTCCATAGTTACATCAAAATATCAACACTGGGGGGAAAAGGCTTCGTCATCCCACCAAATGGGTGCACCATCCTCATCAATTGTAACAGTTTCCATCAAAACCCTAACATCCTCAGGGGTACATCCCCTAAGTCTGTTAGCATCTTGTTGTCTCCTTTATACACACCTCGGGTAACGTAGAATAAATGTTCAATCCACTGCATGTGTCCTTGGTCAATGGGAAAGGGGAAAACATGTTGTTGACATGTTCCCTTGACAAAAGGGATGCTGATTTTTATTGATTTTTTTCTTTTTATTGAAATTTTTGTGAGAGAAATTAATTTTAAGTGATTAAAATCACTTATTTTCACTCACAAAGTGGATTCTTAGGTAAAGTGGGTATTATGGATGTGAAAATGAATACCCCCAAGGAATATAAAGTCTTCTAGTACCACTTTGTTTTTAACTTATGATTTATTTACAATTAAAAATTTCTATTTTGCAGGAAATTTTTTATTAACCAAAAACATTAAAAAGTCCTAGGGGCGACTTAGAGAAATTTACATATGACTAAATATTAATGACTAGAATGGTAATATAAACATTATACACTAGAATTATTCTTTCCAAGATAAGTCCTTACCATCATTACACACTCCAGCTTTGGAGGAATTGAGGGAAAAAACTAAAAAAATATAACTCAATTAGAAAATTAATTCAAGTGAAAAATAATTAATAAGTAAAAAAACACTCTAGAGTTATGCACTCATGATTTAATCTTAGGAGTCTAATTGTTTTACAAATTCATCATGCTAGATACATTTTAATTACAATTCCCCATGGGGGGATGGAAATGTGAAAAACTTGTAATGTCGATCGGCTGGACTTTTGAACTTTGATATTGAACATATGAGTGTTCAATATTTTGTGGCTCAACTACAAGTCCGTCCTAGTTCAACTTTGTGGATAAAATTGGATCCATATGGGTACGTGTGCTTGATCTTTTAGCAAAGGAGAGCATGCAAGAATTCATAATCTGTATCCTACATCACAAACATCTCGCCACACAGATGTATCCACAACACATATAATATATAGAAACCAAGTATGAAATGAAGTTGTGTAACTACTAAACATATATGTACAAGAAAATACAAAGAAGAAAGTGACATAAATATACAAGGAAGAAATGAAGATAAAATACAAAGGAAAGGATTAGAGAAATATGTTACAAAGGATGCTCCCATGGGAATTAGGTGACTTCGGTGAAGAACAACTTGAGGAGTTTCCCATTAACTGGCAAGGTCAACTTCTTTCCATCCATTCGGTTAAGGTAAAAGGAGTTCAAACCAGCCACATCCTGGATGGTGTATGGCCCTGCCCATAAACTGTCAAATTTTCCATGCTTCCCTGACTTCCTTTTCGTTTCTCCCATAATAAAACTGTGTCACCCTTCTAAAAGGACCTTTGTCTGGAAGACTTGTCAAAATTATTCTTTACCTTTTCTTGATTTTTAACACTCTGATCAAAATATTTTCTTTTGTTCTCATATAACTCTATCAATCGATCCAACATGTTCTGTAAAGCATCTTTATCTGTGTTGAATACTTGAAGGATATGATAAGTTGGAAGCCTTAAATGCACTAGAAATGTAACATCTAAACCATACAGAAGCTCAAATGGATTCTTCGATGTTGCACTTTTCTTTGTTATTCTATCATCCCAAAGTGCAAACTTAAGCTTAGTGTCCCAATATTTCTTATTATCCCCCATTGTCTTTTTAATGATGGTCATGAGGTTTTTATTACTTGACTCTACTACACCAAATCCTTTTGGATAATTGTTGGATGAATGGGATAAGGAAATGCCATATTTGAAACATAATGAGGAAGTTTCTGTTGAAATGAAAGCTTTGGCATTATCAATAGTGATCTTGGCAGGCACACTAAATCTAGTGGCTATCTTATATTCAAGTAAGTTCATGAATACCTCATTGTTTTCCCACTTGGTGGGTATTTCCTCCACCCACTTAGTGAAACAATCGGTTGTTGTTATAATCCAAGTAAATCCAATACTTGAATTATCTTTTAATTGACCGATAAAATCAAGCCCTCATTGCTAGAAAGGGGCCTCAACTACTATTGGATGTAATGGTAAGGATGCAAGCTTTTGATTTCCTGTAAACATCTGACATGGTTGAAAAAATCTAACCATCTTTTGAACATATGAAAATATTGTAGGCCAATAATATCTTTCTCTAAGGATTTTATGGGTTGTGGTTTTAGTTGCAAATTAAGTGCCCTCCACAAAGTCCTGAATGAAACTCAGTGAAAATTTTCGTAGACTCTAGCTCATCAACACATCTAAGAATTACCCCATCGGGGTTCCTCCACCCCAATACATCTTGAATAATGCAATTATTATATACCTTTAACCTTAATTGTCTTCTTTTGTGACCAATTAAATGACTTGGGAAAGTAAGTTTAAGGGGGAAGAAAATGATATCTAAATACCACTAATGTTTCTCTAACCTTTGAAGTTCTGTAGACATGACTGACCCTGGCTGACTGTTTTGACACACTAATTCCAAATCATGTTAATTACCTTCTGTCAATATCTGTGCTAGACCATGACCTTTGACCAGTTTTGTGGGTTTTATTTCTAAGTCATATTATTGAATTTTAGAAACCCACTTTCCCCTTACTCCTAAGCAACCTTGTTGGGAAAAGATATCTTTTACTGTTGAGTGAGGTACATACCCCACAATTTTAGAATACCCAACATAAAATCTAAAATGCTTAATAGATTTCACTAAGACATATGTTTTATTTTCCATGATGGTATAATTCAATTAAGAACTATGCAATGACTTACTCATAAATTCAATGGGTTGCTCTTTCCATTCATCATTCTTTTAGAGAAACACCCCTGCAATTGTGTCTTCCAAAGAAAAGGGAAATATCTAAAATAACTTAGTGTAATCATGACTAATTAGCACACGAGATTTTCCAATTGAATCCTTAATAATTTTAAATGCTTTCCTTCCTTCATCAATCCATTCAAACTTAACATCTTTCTTTAAACGTATAAGAATGGGATTTATAGTTTCAACTAAGTTTGGTATAAATCTTCTGACAAAGTTAATTTGACTAATGAAGGATTGGAAGGATGTCTTCATTTTGGGTAAATGTATTCTTTTGATAGCTTCAAATATCTCTGGATCTATTTTCACCCCATCTTTTGCAATAATATGACCCAACAAATTTCCTTCGTCAACATCCAATAATGACTTAGATGGATTAAGTGAGATGCCATGTGAAATATTTCAAATACTTGTCTGAGATGACTTACATGATCTGATCTATCCTTAGCAAACACAGTCATGGAATCCTGATAAATCTCAATGAATTTTTCCATTAATTCCTTAAAGGAAAAAATTATTTCTCTCTGGAATGTGGCACTTGCATTCAACAACTCAAAAGGAATTCTTAAATACTCAAAGGTTCCCCAAGGTGTTGTGAAAGTAGTTTTTTTTTATCTTATTTATTAACCAACACTTGATTGTAACCAGAAAACCCATCTAACATGGACATGATTTTTTATCCCATGACCTTTTGAAGTAAATTTTCCATAATAAGGAAGGGATAGTTGCCTTAGATGCATGCCAAATTCAAATTTCTAAAGTCAATACACAACCTTATCCTTCCATTCTTCTTTCTGACAACAACTAAGTTAGAACACCAATATGATTGTGTAGTTGGTGCAATTATAACAACAACCAACATATTTTGGAGCTCTTTCTGCACCAAGGGATCTAACTTAGGATTTGTTTGGCTTAATGTTTTATGAAAAGGCTTAGCATCTTCCTTGAGGGGAATTGATATGAAATTGATCTTTAAAGAATTGGTTAAGTTTTAAGCATGTGTTCAATTACCAATTAGGAATTAAGGAAAGAAGAAAAAATTAATGAGACATTATAGCACCCATCATAAGAAATGCAGATCAAAATATAAGCACAAAGAACAACAAACCATAACAACAAAGTTCAGAAAGATTGCCTACATCTTTGGGCCTTTGTATTAGTGGGTGGGGCTTTCTTATTTCTCTTCAATGCTTCAAAAGTACATCAAAAAAGTGTCAAAATGATTACAAAATGGTCTGGATGTGTTCTTCTCGACCTCAAGAATCCAACACAATTGACGACACTGAAAAATGTTGAGTGTTTCTCCCGTAATTGGCCTCCAAAGTTCGCTTCCTTAATGGCTTCCCTGCATAAAAATGGCTTCAAGATTCACAAACTCATCATCATTCTGCCAATATAAACCTTTTGGTCTATCAAAAACCTCTGATTTATATAGATTTTTATTTGATATCCTCCTCCCAACTTCCTCCCAAGATCTGGCCTCAAATTGGGCTCCAGATTCCCCAAAAATGGCCAAAATCCTCCAAAATCAACATAAAAATCAACAAAAATCATATTACAAAGTTTAAAACAAAAAATTGCAAAAACTATTGGTCGCAACCCCTTTCTCCTGGGCCTTTGGTCATATGGGCACTTCCATATGGCCTCGGGTTGGGCGAGCCTTGATCTTTATCCCTTGGTCTTCGGATAAGCCCCCCTTTCTAGGTCGTATGTCAGCCATGTGGTATGGCCTTAACTCTCGCAAACTCCAATTAGTTGGATCCTTGTTCATAGTGCTCTATCATGTGGGGTGCCAAGTGGTCCTGCGTTGGCCCCCTCCAACTGGGACTTAGCCCAAAAAAACCCGCGCCATATGCAATTTAAAACAATATTCCACCATTTGTTTGAACAAGCACCATAATAGCCCGGGTGGCTAGCGCATTTGGTGTAGTCCATTTCCCATGCCGAGGTCAGGGGTTCGAGCTCGATGGAGTCACAACCAAATTTTTGGCCTAGTTGACATTGGAAAAATCTGGGGTGCCATGTGGCTCCCTCTGATTGGGCCACGTGTAACCCTGTGATTCACCTGTATGGTACAGTCAACACCCAGTCAATTGCCACATTAGCTACTACATCACCGTCCTACAACCACGTGTCATGCCACATTAGCGTCTGCACTGCCAAGTCACTTGTCTAGTCACCCTACCACATCAGCATCCATACATCCACCTGTCATCCGTACTTACAAATGTCATCTTATCATTGGGCCAAATCACATACAGACTGCCACTTTTCATTTGTACAATGCCACTTGTCAATTTTGTATTGGTCCAACTCAACCTGAAAAATGCCAAAACTGAGTGACATATGTCACCTCTTCATGCTATCACGTTTCCCTGCTGACATCATCATGACATCATGTTGACGTCACCTTTCACACTACTAACGTCAATAGTACATCCTATTGACTTTGACCAGTTTGACTTTTTGTCTGTTTAGGAAATCAATTAGAACGCAATATCTTTCGCATATGGTGTCCTTTTGCGAAAAACATTATATGGTCAGAATCAGCGCGACGAGCCTGATGCAATGGCGTTGGTTTTGTCCGAATACAGGAAATTTTATTTTTAGGCCTTCCTGGGTCCATTTTGGATCATGCCTCCCCACTAAGACCTTTTGGTCCTCCAAAAGGGTATTAACCAGTCATCAAGTGTGAGATAGGATACCCCACTTGTCCTTTGTCTTTAAAATATGTCTCGTGCACCTGTCACATCATAATCAATTGCAAAACAACCATGACAATTGACAACATATTGTTAGCCACTTGAGCTCGTTAACATCTCACTAAAGCAAATACCATCCATGTTGAAAATATTAGTAGTGATAACATTAGAAATATGACTGCAAATGAACTAATATTTTTGGTGTACTTGCACAACATTAGCTTATCTTGAAGAAAAATATTATTGAATTTCCATTCTACAACCATCTCATGTTCATGCTTAAGATCAACTGCTTTATTTGGCACAATTATTGGTTTGTTGCTTGCATAAGTTGTCTTTCCTTGATTGTTCCATTGTTTGAAGAGATTGATTTTTTTGAAGTGATGAGCATGTACAACATATTCAATGCCTTATTTAGTTAAGTGATATTCAATGTTCCTTGTAGAAGATTTATTTGTGATTATACAAATAAGGGGTGCCTAAGACCATTCCACATTCATTGGGTGGCACTACATCACACGTTACCTCATCCACAAACTTTGATGAAATTGCAAAATTTAAAGTGCATTGCTTTGTTATGTGCAATTTATGATTGTTGCTTATCCATTTAAGTGAGTAAGGTTTATGATGTAGTTCAGTTGTTAATCCCAATTGTTTAACCACTTCCTCTGAAATCAAGTTAGATTGAGATCCACTATCTATCAATGTATCGATCTTAGTATGTTTCAATATCACCCTTATGTGAAACAACTTACTTCTATAATCATATCCATCACCAATTTTACCTGTCAAACCAACTGTTGTGATTTTAGTCTCATCACCTGAATCATATCCCAAGTCTGTTGGTGTTGCAACTATTTGCCTCCCTTTCCTTTCTTTGAACCAATTTAGTCTCTTCTCTGGGTGCAATTTCTAGCAATGGTCATCATCGTGCCCTTCTTTCTTGCAATGCTTGCAAGAGAGATTCTCTTCCTTTCTTGTTGCTGAATTTTCTTTCTTTCCATTCCCCTTCCTTTTGTCCTCTTTCCTTGAAGACAATTCCCCTGATACACCAACTCCTATTTTCCATGCTTCAATGTATGTCACTTGAACATAAACCTCATCAAGATTAGTAGGTCCAAATATAAATACAGTGTTACGAATATGTGCAGGAAAACCTCATATATACTTCATAAGAGTTTCTTGGGTATGTAATGGAATATTTAACATTAATGCCATCTTACGAAATTCATCTGTGTATTCTTGCATCGTTTGTCCCTTTCTTAGTTTAAGACTTTTCTATTCAATTAAAGCCTTCTCTTTATAACCCAAAGGATACAATTTCTTTCTAAGTGCAAAAACAAAATCTTGCCATGATGGAAATACATCACCAACTTTTTGTGTGCCATTTTACAACTTACTCTGCCACCATATGAGTGTTGTGCCTACAAGACGAAGCGATGCCAACTTTATTTGAGTTTCCTCATCTTTGATTTGTTGTACACTGCAATAAAATTCCATCTGTCTAACCCAGTTATCAAGCCTCACGACATTAACTTCATCATCATACATGGGCATTTGAAATTTCACATCAAGCTTAAGTAAAGGCATATCATGTTTATGTTTATGGGAATGTTTTCTTGCGGTGGATTTTGAACTTGTAATTGAAGAAGAAGATGATGATGGAGAAGAAGGAGGTGAAAGAGGAGTTTTAGAAGGATCCTCTCCTTCTTAAATTTTGTCTTGTTTGGAAGAATCCCCTTGGAAAGGCCTCTTCCATTCCAAGTAATCCTCATATAAGACCTTTACCATCTCAGACATGGCTAATGAAGTGTTTTTCAACTCTATCTCATTATGAGACATGCCTTCTTCCGATGCCATCTCCTTACTTTGAGAAGTCCTATTTCTTGATCTAATCTTAGGATCCCCTTATACAAGCTCGCCTTCACCACAACTTAACTTTTCCCTGGTAATCATGCAAACTCATACAACCAACTATCAACTTGATCTGATACCACTTGATCCTAAATTGATGTCTAAATGCTTGGTTAAGTTTTAAGCATGTTTTCAATTACCAATTAGGAATTAAGGGAAGAAGAAGAACTTAATGAGCTATTATAGCATCCATCATAAGAAATGCATATCAGAATATGAGCACAAATAAAAACAAACAATAACAACAAAGTTGTTAACTGAGTTTGACAATATTGCCTACAACTTCAGGACTTTGTCTCAGTGGGTGAGGCTTTCTTATTTCTTTTCAATGAATCAAAATTAAATCATAAGAGTTTCAAAATGATTACAAAGTGGTATGGATATTTTTTTCTTGACCTCAAGAATCCAACACAACTGACGACACTAAAAAAGGTTGAGCGTAGCTCCCAGAATTGGCCTCCAAAGTTTGCTTCCTCAATGGCTTCCCTACATAAAAATGGCTTCAAGATTCACAAACTCATCATCATTCTTCCAATCTAAAACTTTTGGTATGTCAAAAACCTCTGATTTATATATATTTTGAATTGGTATCCTCCTCCCAACTTCATCCCAAGATCTGGCCTCAAATCGAGCTCTAGATTCCCCCAAAATGGTCAAAATCCTCCAAAATCAGCATAAAAATCCACAAAAATCATATTACAAAGTTTAAAACCAAAAATTGCAAAAAATGTTGTGTGAAACCCCTTTTTCCCGGGCCCCTGGTCATATGGCCACTACCATATGGCCTCGGGTTGGGCGCACCCTGGACTTTATCCCTTGGTCTTCAGATAAGCCCCACTTTCCAGGTCATATTGCAGCCATGTGGCCTAGCCTTAACCCCTGTGCACTCCAAATAGTTGGCTCCTGGTTTGTAGCCCCCAGTCGTATGGGGTACCAAGTGGCCCTATGATGGCCCCCTCCAACCGAGACTTAGCACAACAAAAACCGTGCCATATGCAATTTAAAACAATATTCTGCCATTTGTTTGAACAAGCACCATAATAGCCTAGGTGGCTAGCGCATTTCGCGTAGTTCATTGCCCATGTCAAGGTCAGGGGTTCGAGCCTGACGGAGTCGCAACCAAATTTTTGGCCTAGCCAACATTGACAAAATATGGGGTTCGACGTGGTGCCCTATGATTGGGACACATTGTTGAGGAAAAGGTATGGGATACCTTACTCAGTCATTTTCAAATCTTTCCTGGCTAGGACACAATAGTTGGGAATGTCACCCAGGGTTAATAGCCTTAAAATATTCACTCAATCCACAAGTATTAATTACATGGAGTGAGGCTAATTTATAATTTAAATATGTTGCAATATAAAATAAAATTTATAAAAGATATGAGAATGTACACAGATTTTGCGATAAAGTAAACATGGAGATCAAAAGAGAAAAGTAACCAAGTCACGAATACACATGTATGAGACAGAATAGCAATCTGAATTTATTTCATTCTGAGATACCAAAAGTGTTTTTCTATTTACAAAACCCCTGCCAGGGCATGGACCAAGGGCATGGACCAAATTCTAATTTAGAGATCCTCGATGAACATCATACAAAAGGACTCCAATAGTAAAGTAAAACTAAAATTAATAATATGGATCAACTTGACACAAATTGCTACCATTTTGACTCTCTAAAACAAGTGTTTGAAAAGTGTGGTTCAATCTTGAACCTTGTTGTCTACAATAAGACCCTTAGTCTTGTTTTCTCCTTCTATTCTCCTCATGTCTCTTCTTGTCATTGAGATTTTATTCTTTCCCAATAAGTTGAAGTAGTTCAACTACTTTATTTAGTTAAATTGATTTAACTTAACTAATTAGTTTAGGAGAAATAAATAATAATAATATAGTTAAGGGTCTTAATTAAGAATAAATAGGTAGGTGGGACCCCTTGTGACTCCCATAATTTCTTCCTTTTAATTCATGAAATATAACACACAAAAGATAATCATTTTGACCATATGCCACCCTTGTAACTCCCTTGAATATATTTTAAACTGGATATTTAAATATTAACAATAATTTATATCATATCCAAAAAGAATATATATCCACATTTTCCACAAAATATAAAAAATAGGGCTTCTTGTCCAAAATATGTTGAAAAGCATTAAACACCGTCCTCATCAACTGAATCACATAAAACATAATTTAAAAACCATATTTGCCACTTTGTGAGACAATCTTCATTTTCTCAATGTTGTTTCCCTTAGACTTTTCTGAATAGCTTGTGGTTGATTGGACCCTTGGGGCTATATCTCGTTGATCACATGGGAGAGGTCATCCTTTAAATGCGGGCAGGAAGACACAAATTTAGAGGAATCAGTGGAGGGAGAAGAAGGGGAGGCAACTGCTTTTCCTTGGTCTTGTACATGTTGGGGGATATCAGTTTTCAGTCTCTTACTGGCATGTGAAGATTGAAATGGTGAAACAACATGATCAATTTGAACATTGGGATTAACAGGTGGTGGTAAAGGTAATGACATAGTGGGCCAACCACGATGGTGAGAGACAAGATGGTTAACAATCTCTTTCCAACTATCATTTGCAGGGACTTCGGGTTGCAACGACACATGTGGAGGAATGAGAATGATGAGAATATTCTGAGGAGGCTGGAAAGGGGGTATTTCTATTAGAGGGTTCATTATCCCATGGAAATCTCAATTAAAGAACCTAACTTGGAACAACTAGTTCAATTCTTGGGGGTCAACGTGAAAATGGATAGAAAATCTAGGCCTCCTATGGCCTCAATTCCATTTTCCCCTTCCTTTGTTATTTCGACCATTGTTGCCTCTATTGAAAAAGTTCATTGTGTAGAAAAAATTTGTCAGTAATGAAGCTCTTAATAAACCATACATCGCACTTTTCTTACATGAATCAAAAGTTGGCTCCAAAATTGACATGAGATACATGCAAATCCATCCATAACACATCATTCATTAATTGTCATGTGAATAGGGAATGATAGGATTCATGGGAAATATGGAGGGAGTGTAATTAGCAAAAAATGGTAGAATGATAGGGAATTAATATATGAATACTATTCAACAATTAACTAAACAATTAACTGTGTATAAAAATATCAAGAATATTAGTCATCAACCCTTGCCATGTTGTCTTTCTTTCGCTTCCACAGACTTTTATTTTAAAATTTATATCACAGAACAAGGATGCAATAAGTGAAATCAGGATCAGGGAGGGAATGTAATTATCGAAAAATGTTAGAATGATAGGGAAACTTTACAGATACTTTTCAAGTAAAAGAAAATCAAAACCATGCTACCTCTGATGCAATCAAAATATATCTCTGTCCAAAATTTCGAAGCTAAACAATGTTCTGTTTCCAAAACAATAATCCAAATGGATTCCTTCTTTAACAAAATTTCTCGCTGGCCTCCGAATTATTTTTCACAGTGAACTATTTGATATTCCCATAAATATTTAACCATGGTAACCATCATAACAAAATTATCATTATATAACAGAAATGACGAACAACATCATAATCGCTACAAGAATACAACAATAGTCTTTAAGCCACGATTCATAACATCAACCCCAATAATGATCCTTTAAATCCCACAGGGTCATGCACAGTGCTCCCAAACAAACTCATATCCATCATTAATTGAAACCATCGTTCAATAGAACTTCTTTTAATTTCATTTTGGGAAGTATTACTCAATTCGAGCCTGAGACATTTTGAACACGTGTTTTTTTACTAATAAAACATGACGATTAACCAAGAAAAAAAACATTTGTTATTGGGAACACAAGATTCAATAGACTATAATTTATAATGAATAGGTGAGTACAGACTTCTGTCCATAATTGCCAATCAAGGGACCAATTAAACCTGTGCCCAAGTAACCAAGCAAGAACAATTCTCTCATCAACTCAAACTAGAGTAAGCAATGCTTTCACTATAGGGTTCGAGATATGTCAATGACAGTAAGTGGTAGAGACAGTGGGGAAATTCAAACAGAGGGTTTGGCAGTTGCATAGCATGGAGAACTTACTCCACATATGCTTCTCATTAATATAATCAATCACTAATAATATAACAATAATTTGCAACATTTCTATCGTTTTCATGATCTTTGTATAACAGACTGTAACTTCCAAAGAACAAGTGAATCCAACACTTCCTTCAACACAACATAACAAGTGACCAAATAAAAACTCGTGCCCAAACCAAGATAGCACGAATAGTGTTCCCACCAAAATATGGGTAAGCAATGCCCTCATATTTGCTTACGGTTCACCATGCAACAGTGACAGAGAGGTCATCACAAGGCAGACTAACAACTGAGGGTTCATCCAGGACAAGGCACATAAGGTTTTAGTCCTTTAGAAAATTCCACTTAAACATTCATGGGGTCAAAATTAGGCATGGGTATACTACCACAGACACCATCAATGTCAATCAATAGGTGGGGTATTCACAAAACCCAGAGGTAAGTATGAGATAACCCATTTCAACATGGGAGCCAAACCCACAATACAGAACCATAGGCAAGGAAATTTCAACCACAACTTTAAGTCAACAAATATTTGTGAATCGTTACATGCAACAAAGACACCGCAACCATTTTTTTTTAATTCCAACAGTCTCTGAAAAACCACCACAGGAAACCAAGGATGCAACCATAAATACACAGTTCCAAAAAACATCATGACAACTTGAGATTTACACAGACCACGAGAAACTAGAGCCAACGTTTGATTTAAGGGTAGAGAAAATTTCATGGATGGAAAATTAAGAAAACCCCATACCTGTAAGAGATTGCATAAGGTGAAAAACCAAGGTTGTATACTTCCTCCACGATCGGTAAAGGCAGAGAAACAACAACTAACATAGCAAAAATGCAAGAATGACTAGGATGGCAGGCTCGAGGTGAGTTTGAGTGATGCGCAGTTACTGCACGTCGCTTCTTCCTTCAGATATTCATTCATATCTTAGTGCGAGCCAAGCCCACTAGCCAACTCACCATACCATTAACATTCCAAACCATTAATACAACCAAATATCCAAACTTACCATATTACAATTTGCAAAGTGCACGATAGTC
>ML822790.1:0-11498 GCA_009831015.1 Picea engelmannii
CCATTAGCAGTTGGATGATTTTGAACAACACAATCTTTTTGCATTAATGTCATGTCAACCTACATCTTTTAAAGAAGCAGCTAAGGAGCCACATTGGGTTCAAGCCATGGACCAAGAAATTGACTCCATTGAGAAGAACAAGACATGGGATCTTGTTGATTTGCCAAGTCACAAGAAAAGTATTGGTGTCAAGTGGGTTTACAAAACTAAACTCAATGAAAAAGGGCAGATTGAAAAACATAAGGAAAGACTTGTTGTCAAAGGATTCTCACAACAACCAAGTACTGATTATGGTGAAACCTTTGCTCCAGTAGCAAGATTAGACACTGTAAGGACTCTATTGGCCATAATAGCCCAACAAAAATGGAAAGTATACCAGATGGATGTCAAGTCAGCCTTCCTAAATGGTTTCTTAGAAGAAGAAGTTTATGTCGATCAACCACCTGGATTTGAAGTCCAAGAGCAGCCAGCCAAAGTATATCGGCTGAAGAAAGCCTTGTATGGCTTAAAGCAAGCTCCAAGAGCTTGGTACAATAGAATTGACACTTATCTGATCAAAAATGGTTTTAGCAGAAGTCAAAATGAGCCAACTCTTTACACCAAAATTGATCAGCACGGTAAAATTTTGATTGTATGTTTATATGTTGATGACATGATATATATTGTAAATCTTGAATTAACCAATTTTAAACATGCCATGCAATCTGAGTTTGAGATGATAGATCTTGGCATCATGAAATATCTTTTAGGGATTGAGGTTGATCAATCAACCAAAGGCATTTTTGTCTGTCAGAAAAAGTATGCAGCAGACATCATCAAAAGATTTTGCATGGAAGAATGCAATCCAGCAGAAACCCCTATACCTCTAGGCACAAAATTGAGCAAGAAAGATGAAGGCCCTACAATGGACCCTACCCTGTACAAAAGTTTAGTAGGAAGTTTGTTGTATCTTATAGTAACTAGGCCTGATATTATGTATGCAACTAGCCTTGTTTCCAGATTCATGGAATCTCCCAAAGATTCTCACTAGAAAATGGCGAAACAAATTATGAGATATGTTGCAGGAACTCTCAATTTTGGCTTATGGTACACTAAATCTGATAGTAATCAACTATCTGGTTACACAGACATTGATTTTGCAGGCAGCCTAGATGACAAGAAAAGCACCTCAGGACATGCTTTTCACCTGGGCTCGAACCTGATTTCATGGGCATCAAAGAAGCAACCAATTGTCTCAATATCTTCTGCAGAGGCAGAGTATGTTGTTGCTACTTCAACTTCTTGTCAAGCTGTGTGGCTGAGAAGAATATTGAAAGATATGTCACATACAGAAAAGGATCCAACTCCTATCTTCTGTGACAATACCTCAGCAATTTCTCTATCCAAAAATCACGTGTTTCACAAGAAAAGCAAACACATTGAGACTCGCTTTCACTTCATCCGTAAGCTCATCAATAATGGTGACATTGCACTCCAATTTTGTGGTTCTCGAGATCAGCTCACAGATATCTTCACAAAGCCACTGGGAAAATCTGTTTTTGATTTTCAGAGACAGCACTTGGGCATAATCAGTGCTGATGTTTGTAACTGTTGAGTTTAAGAGGGAGTGTTAAATATAATGTAACCTCAATAGGCTGACTGTACACTGCCAACTGTCTTGGCCAGCTGTACTTTCATTTCTTGATTTGCTTGAGCCTATTTAGCTCAGCTATTTTCCTTTTGCATCGTATCACTTCATCAACTCTTTTCATTGTACTTTCTCCTTACATTCCTAATATACTGAATGTTGTTTTTCTGTTCTGATCTTTCTCTACATTTCTTGCTTCACAATTTATCACTTTAGCCTTGATTTGAAAATGTCGTCAACATCGTGGATGACACATGAATGTGCATGATGCCACCCATCATCTGGAATCCAAATTTGTAACACCGTGCTCTCATGAGGCTTCCATTTTGAAGCCTGTAGATACTTATACAACCTTGTTATCGCTTTGAAATCTTGATGCATTTGAATATGATGATCAACAATTATGTCACATCCTTTTCCAAAGTTAGTGACCACCCCCACCTTTTTAAGAGCATCCTTGAATTTAGTTTTTCCGTAATACGCCTCATCAATAGAGGGAACGTCATCTTCTTGAAAAGGGGAAGACCCCCCATGAGGGCCCTTGGAATCAAACAGGAAAGACCTGGCCAGAGATTCAAAGCCCCTGGATGTTGCTAGCCATTTGCCTTCTGATATACTATATATAAAAGCATCGGGCAACTTCCGTTGTTTTTTCAAATATCAGATCCACTGTAGCAGAAGAAAATCATTCTCCTTTGTCAAAGCATGGGAAACAGCAGAAAGATTAGCATTCGGAGGAAACAGCTCTAGAATATCTACTACATCAAAGTCTCTCCTAAAGAATGAGACCAAATCATTATCTGAATACATCATACCTCCTGCAGAAGGTGATAGTATAAAGTAATCTTAAGAAAACAAATCATCACCTGAATACATCAAACCTCCTGCAAAAGGTGGTAGTTTAAGGTAATCTTCAGAGAGTGTTTCAAAGTCTGTAGTCTAGGGATTCCTTCCCATTAAATTCGCCCAACTACTAGTTGATGTAGGCATAAGAAACTTTTGAGAGCTTCGTTCCCTGATTATATACCCATCTTCATCTACTAGGGGAATATTCTTGCAAAGACTGGTAAGTTGTTCAGCCCAAATGTATATATTTGCATGGGAATAGTGAAAAAAATGTGCAGTGGTGATAGCAAGATGACTGTCTTTTGAGTCTGTTACTACATCCAGGAGCCGCTCAACAAAATTTGAGATAGAAAGTTCTGTAATTTTAGGATACTCATTCAACCACTCACACAATTTCTCACCTTTCTGAGGATCCATATTTATAATTGCCTTTTGAGTAGATTCAGGCATGGAGTAATATTTGGCAGCACTTCCAAGCTCTTCAGACCATTTTGTAAGCCACGATATATGCGACTCCTCTAACTAAAGATAAATTCTGGTGTGGACTGGAGCTTTTGATACAATTGCCAAATCTGCTTTGTTAGAAGAACTTACGTACTTCAACAAAAGAGCATTTTGCAGATGACTAGAAAGTCCCTTCCAATGTTCATCCATAAAACAAAGAAGTTCAACATAAAATCTTCAGGAAGGCCTTTCAACCAACCAAACGACCAAATAAATGGAGGATACCAATTATAAGACACTTGAACCACGCCCAAGAACTTCAAGCTATCATAAAACTCTTCTCTTGTTTATCAAGGTAAGGATGGACTATGTGTACATTACGAGAAAAGAGATGGCAGCGGTCGCTTTGTTGACCTTGTTGTCTTGCTCTCTCCAGAATGTGTTTAAAAACTGGGAATATTGTCCGAGCTTCTGTTGGCTTACAGAATTTTTTACCCCCAAAGCTGACGTCGCATAAAACCACTTCCACGACTTTCAATTGGGCCTGAATGGCATCTCTAACTTGTGTTATATGTTGATAACGAGGAATATCACAGGGAAGGTACCTATAAACCCAAGTTTTCAATGATAGAGGTAAATTGACACTCATCAGAGTACGAAATGATGAACAAAAAGCTAATGAAATACAATGAAGGATTCCCTGGTTCCAATTGTTATTGAAAATGATACTCTCTCTTGAGGAAACTAATAAAAAATATGCTTGTATTATAAATGGAAATCCAGTTATCATTTTCGTGGGAAGAAAATCATATCTACTGGCAGCTGCCATATTTCCTCCTGTAAAGCGTTCGCCCAATGGAAAAGCTAACGTAATAGCCCATTTTCCAACATCTTTCAATCAGAAAGTGAGACAGAACTCACGATTCAACTATTTCATTAATCAAAAAGATTACATTTATAGCTTGATACTTAAGCCAACTGATTCCTATAATAGTGGATCTGATAATAGCAATAGAGGACACAGAGAGTCCAGGTTTATTAACTAATCCTATAATTAGCATTTCTCCATTAATATCTAACACTTCCCCTTAATGGAGATATGGATTTTCTACCACACCTAACTGTTTCCTGCATTCTTCAAAATTCATCTTTCCAAGAGGTTTGGTAAAGATGTCAACCACATTATCAATGGTATTACAATAGATCAAGTCAATTTCCTTAGACTGTATCTTTTCTCTTACAAAATGGTGTTGGATTTCAATATGCTTTGTTCTAGCATGATAAATTGGGTTGTGTACCAATTTAATAGAACTTTGATTGTCACATTTGAGAACAGTAGGCTTCATTTGCTTATTGCCAATATCTTCAAGAATTCTCCTTAACCAAACAGCTTCACACGTAGCATTGCATAGAGCTTTGTACTCAGCTTCTATTGACGAAAAAGAAACAGTGGGTTGTTTCTTACTACTTAATGACATGACTCCTATACCTATGTTGAATTCATATCCTGAAGTTGATTTCCTGTCATTGGGATTTCCGGCCCAATCTATATCAGAGTAACCTGCCAACTCAACATCACAATTATTAGTATACATAATACCAAAATTAACAGTTCCTTTCAGATATCGAAGCACTTTCTTTGCAGCTACCCAGTGGCTTTCAAGTGGCTTAGCCATGAACTAACTAAGGATGCTGATTGAATATGGTATGTCTGGTCTGGTAGTAGTGAGATAGTTCAAACTTCCCACCAATTGGCGATACAAAGTACCCTTTGCCTCTTTAGTTTCATCAACACTAGATAACTTTGCATTCTATTCTAAAGGTGTTGACACTGCCTTGCATTCATTCATATTGAATCTTTCCAGTATTGCCCTTGTGTATTTACTTTGAGTGACCATTGTTTTACCATCTTCTCTCCATATTTCCAGACCCAAACAATAATATATTTCACCAAGATCCTTCATTTCAAACATCTATGATAATTGAGTTTTAATATCTTCAATAAAGTGAGAAGCACTGTCTGTTATAATCAAATCATCAACATATAAGGATACCAAAGAAACATTCCCATTTTCATCCTTTTTGACATACAAATTAGGATCATTTTTGTTTTTCACAAAACCTTTCTGTGCAAAGAATGAATCAATCTTAGTATACCAAGATCTAGGTGCTTGTTTCAAACCATATAGAGCTTTCTTTAGTTTACACACAAGATCCTCTTGTCCTTTATTTATAAATCCTTCAGTCTGAACCAAATAAACTTCTTCTTTTAAATCACCATTCAAAAATGCAGATTTAACATCTAACTGATGTATTTTCCAATTGTGTTGTGTAGCTAATGCAATCATGACTCTAATTGTATTTAACTTAGCTACAGGTGCAAAAGTGTCGTCATAATCAATTCCTTCCTTTTGTGAATACCCTTTTGCAACTAATCTAGCCTTGTATTTGTCAACACTTCCATCTGCATTAAATTTGGTTTTATACAACCATTTACATCCTATGGGAACTTTGTTTTCAGAAAGTTTTGTTAATTCCCATGTTTCATTCTTCATTATCGATTCATATTCTTCATTCATTGCATTTTTCCATTCCTTATGATCTTTATCTTGTTCATAAGTAACAAGTTCCACAACATTCATTACTTGTGTCATCAATGCATAATCTTTATACCTAGAAGGTACCTGAATTGTTCGTGATGACTTCCTTTGAGTTCCACCACTTTCATTTCTTCTGCTCTGTGGCGTAACATCCTTTCTGGGTGACTCAAGAGTGTCTGTAGTATCCATGCTGCTTCCACTTTGTTCCTGTACCTGTTCTTGTTCTTGTACATGTTCCTGTTCATCATCTATCTCAACTTTTACATGAGCATCATTGTCATAAGGAGTATACCAAACATCATTTTTACTTATCTCATCATCTATATTCTCATGAAAAATCACATCTCTGCTTGCAATCAACTTATGGGTACTAAGATCAAACAATTTGTATGCCTTATGATCATCACAATAACCAATGAATATACATTAACAGATTCTGCATCAAGTTTTCTTCTCTCATCTTTTGGAATATGAGAAAACGCCTTGGAACCAAATATTCTTAAATGACCAACTTCAGGTTTATATCCATAAAGGACTTCAAAAGGCGTTTTCGGATCTAGAATCTTAGTTGGACTTCTATTTTTCAAATAAACAACAGTATTAATGGATTCTGCCCAAAAACCATTAGAAATGTTTTTACCTTTCAACATGCTGCGAGCACATTCCACTAATGTCTTGTTCTTCCTTTCAGCTACACCATTTTGTTGCACGGTGTATGAGACACAGTGAATTGTTGAATGATCCCATTGTTCTTGCAGTAGCTATCAAAAGCTCCTGAGGTATATTCTCCGTCTTGATCGGATCTTAGAATCTTGATGCATTTGCCCGTCTGCTTTTCCACCATAGTTTTAAACTCCTTAAAATATTCAAATACATCACTCTTTTTCCTTATAAAATAAGCCCAATTAAATCTAGATCTATCATCAACAAATATAAGAAAATACCTTGCACCTCAAGTGACGTGGTTTGCATGGGACCACAGACATCAGTATGTATTAATTCAATTATCTCTCTCTGTTTCTTCTCTTTATGCATTGGAAATTCTTCCCTATGTTGATTACCTAGTGCACAAGCTTCACATTCTATATGCTCATTTTTCAAAACAGGAAATCCTTCAACCATTAATTTCTTCTGAAGTAGCACTAAGTCATTTTGATTAAGATATCCATACCTGCGATGCCATAGCTCAATTGTTGACACTGTTGTAGATGTTAATGCTTGATGAGTGCCCCTTGTTACATCAAGCTTATACAAACCTCCAATTCTTGTTCCTGTGGCTATGACTTTATAATGATTCTGAATATCCTTCACAAAACATTTAGACTGCATAAATTTTACATTCAAATTTTGATTAATTATTGTGGAAACAGATATCAAGTTCTTTTTGATGCCTGGAACATACAACACATTGTGAATTTGTTTCATTTGCCCATTAGGTAAATTCACACATATTACTCCATATCCCTGAATCTTATGAGATCTATTATCTCATAAATATATGTGTGTATCATCTGTGCTCTCATGATATTCATCAAACCATTCTTTGTTACAAAACATATGAGCTAAGGCTCCTGAATCTATGAACCATGCACTTTCATCATCGGATTCTGCGGATAATGCAGCTTTGGAAATAAACAACTTTAGATTCCTAAAACCATCATTGATAGAGGTGTCATTGTTCACATAATTTCCATTATGTTTTTTGAACTTCTGTTTGGATTCATTAGCTTTCCTTTTATAACAATCTTAGCATGGTGACCAGGTTTCCCACAATAAAAACAATCATCATTTTTTTTATTATGTGCATCAAATTTTGATTGAGTCATACCTCTATTCCTTGGTTGAAACTTGCCTCCATGGCTTGTCCCTGTATGGTTGTTTCCCTTTGGCTACTAATGTCAATTCTGAAGTATGAGAGTCCATCTCAAACACCTTCATTCTTTCTTCTTCTTGTAGAAGAATCCCTGTCAATTCAGAAAATGTAGGTGGTTGTACTCTACCTCCTAGACTTGAAATAAAGACATGATAATCTTTGATTAACCATTTTAATGTAATAGTTACCATGTCAGAATTTGAAACTTTCTCACCAATTGCACTTAGCTGGTCACATAAATCTTTAATTCTGGAAACATAGGTGGTAATATTTTCATTTGCTTCCATTTTTATTGATAATAACTTAGTCTTCAAAAACAAAATTCTATTTGAGTTTGTAGTTTCATACAAACCTTTCAATATTTCCCACGTCTCCTTGGACGTTTTACAGTCTCTAATGTGTGAAATTATACTATCTTTGACAGAGATCCGCAACAACACTTTAGCCTTCGTTTCTCGTTTCTCCCAATCTGTACCAGCAGCACATGTGGGCTTGGCTTCATCTCCTTTTACAATAGCCCACACATTCCATGCTTCAAAAATCATCAATATCTTAAATTTCTAGTCAATGTAATTATCATCTAGCTTGGATGCTTCATTCAAATAATTTTCTGGGAATGAAGTTGACATTTCTGCAAAAAAATCTTTGAACAACTCAAAAAATACCTGGAAATACTTTTTTAAACGAATTTTACATGCAGCGATTTAATTCAAGTCAGGCAGAGACTTAATTACTTTCACCTCAGCGATTTAATTCAGACAACAGGCAGCTTGGAATATGAACACTTCAGAACTCGGCTCTTCCACCTTCAATTCGCCAGACCAGACAACAATCAACAATAAAAAATGACTCTCTTCTTCTTCATGCACGGAGCACACAGTACGCTCCAGAAAATTAGCTCTCGGTTCAAATTGGCAGCGGTGGTTCTTATGCCAGGCGGTCCTGTGCTGTAGATTTTGGCAGCGGCAACAATGCTCTCAGGCAACAAATTACAGATCTAGGGCACGCTGCACACAGGCGATAATTTCAAGTAGACAACACTCCACGTTGGATCAGCTCCACGCAACCCTCCAGCATCCGATGCGCACCACAGCTCCACGCAGAGATAAAGATCCAATTAAAATTGGAGAAGAACTTAGCAATTTGGTGACATTTCACAAAATCATAAAAAAAACCTTTGCGCTGCCTCCACAAATCAATCTCTGAATTAAAAATTGGAAAGCTATTTAACTGATATATTTGCTGGAAAGCGATCTCGATCAGAATGTTGGAGGAAGATCGCTGGCAACAGCTCCTTGAACACAGAAAAAACAACAAATACAGGACAGCCAATACTCAAGCAGCAGAGCGAGCATAGCAGCAGTGGCGGCTTCTTCCAATCGATGGCTCCTTCGTCGACTCCACTGTTCCTCAATCATTTTTTACCTAAGCTATGATACCAAATCAGAAAGTGAGATAGAACTCACTATTCAACTATTTCATTAATCGAAAAGATTACATTTATAGCTTGATACTCAAGCGAACTGATTCCTATAATAGTGAATCTAATAACAGCAGTAGAGGACATGGAGAGTCCAAGGTTTATTAACTAATCCTATAATTAACATTTCTCCATTAATATCTAACACTTTCCTCTGCTCAACCCTACACTCGTTTTTCACGGGAAACCATTGCCTCCACATGTAATAACTGCATTGTCTCGTTCTTTTGCTAACAAATGCAGCATAAAGTATTCATGGTCATTGCTCCGAGAACTTCGAAGGTCGTTTTCTCGTAAAACAGATACTGTATAAATTCGGTTAAGTTCAGCATATTTCAGCTCACGAAATGAGAGCTTCTTTATCTTAGACATAAACAGAAGAACCTCAGGATGAATACTTGAGAGCTGTTGATTTACAGCTTCAACCTTCTCGGGACGTAGGGGTAGAACTATAACAGTATGGGGAAGCTGGCATCCATAAATTTGTTCGAGTTGTGCAGTGCATGGCCTATTTTCTATCCATTCGGGGATAATATATCCAATCTTAACATCAGGGGCAGGGATTTCATTGAATCTTATCTTATATCCATTGTTGAAAATACAAGGCTGGCTTGTGACTAAGAAAACGCTCTTAAGTCCAATACCTTTTTCTCCAATATAACCACCTTTTTTTTCAATACCTTTTCTTTATAGTTTTGGTGGATAGTCCCACGCTGCATATAGAATCAATATTCTGTTTCTGAAATCCCTTCTCATTGTTAAAAACCAGCAAGGTCGCAAGAGCGCCTACGCCAGCGACATCTTCAGTTGTAATGACAAACTCCAACGAAGGTTCCACATCTGACGCATAGTCATTATCCTCCGCATTCTGCACCCAGAACAAAACACTGATCTTATCAATAATGCCAATAATGCCCAAAAAATTTAAAATTTGAAAATCAATAATGCCAAAAAATTTGAAAATTTGAAACTCATTAATTACTTGGATGAGCTCCATAAGAAAATGCACATCCTTCGTGTATAATTCAGCAGATAATTGTTTCACTGCTTTATGTAAATCTTGTCTTTCCTGATCTTTTCAATGTGTTTCTTGGGGGTCGCCAAGAATATCTCCAAACATAGTGACTATAAAATCCCCAGACACACTGAACTTCTCTTCCACCGCAAAAATCTCCGAAGACACTGAACTTCAAATTCCAACACAGTAAATCACAACTTCCACAGTAAAACAGTTAAACTAGCCCTTGGAGAAGACCACAAACGAATTTCAGTTGAAGACTTGAAGGAAGGTAGCGGTATAAAAGATAGACAGAAACGGAAGAAACTTAAACCGATTTGTCAGCGAATTATCGTACCTAAAATCATAGGGAATAGATCGGAATTTCGTATTTGTAAATCGACATTCATGACGTAGTTATGCATAGGACACGTGTCCAATAAATATATTGTTTTATGAAAGGATTATCTTACGACGTCGGAATTCAGCAAATTAAGAAATGATCAGATCGTAAATGTGATTCCTCATATCAAAACTGTCAATTTGAACGATTTGATTGTACTTAGATTTTTCACAAACCACATTTTCAGGCAGTACTAACGTTTTATTTTGGAGGTGTTTTTGGCAATTTTTTTCATTTGATTTTTGATTTTGCTTGAAATTTAGCGATGAATGGTTGGATTGCAGATTAGCAAACCACTTTTTTATGTAGTAGTCTAAATATTCTATTTTTTGGAGGGTTTTTTGGCAACTTTTTTCATTTGATTTTACCCAAAATTTAGTAATGGTTGGATCTGAAGATTTGAGTGGTTAAGTTTGTATAATCCAAATGTCTTAGGGGTTTTTCAGCATGCTGAATCCATTTATACATTTAGAAAGTCAATTTAAATAACAAAAAATAGAGATTTTGTCCAAATTTATATACTCCGATTGACCAATTACCAACACCCTTTTTTTATGAGTAACATTAAAAATTCTTAAATTTAAAACGAATGCCTACTTTAAAAACTATGAAAAGGCTGGTTGGGGCAGATTAGGAATATTAATTTTGGGTTTTTATTTCATTAAGAGTTAATAAATATTAACACACTCAATAACTTAAATTTTGGGAAATTTATCAATATATTTTTTTTATCTAAATTTAATCTATTTAAATCAAATAAATAAATTTAAAAACCAAAATATAAATTAGTATCATTATTTAAGTTATAGTTTGTTTATGGAATTTTAAGTTTTATTTTTATTTTTTTAGGCAGAGGTTCAACTTCCACAATTGTTTTGGTTTACATTCTCTCCCTATTCTGCTACTTGAGGTCGGATGGAATTTTAAGTTCTTACACTTTTGATTTGGTGAGAAAGACATTGATTAAAGCTTAAATGTTTTTAGGGATGATTAAATATTATTCTTTTGTGTATTTTGTTCTTTGTTTATTCAATTATTATAAATTTTTAAAGTGGAATTTTTTTTTTTGAGATTATTGATAGAATTTTAAAGTGTATCAATATTATTATGTGTAAACAAAATTTGTTTAAATAAAATAATTTATTGACTATATGTAGAGGCAGAGTTACATTTTTTTACATCTAAACAAAGAAAGTTCTTAGCCAATAAAAAACAACAGCTGCTACTT